>CAUYRT010017302.1:0-10688 GCA_963574885.1 Lepilemur ruficaudatus | reverse complement strand
CTCGTGCACATGAATATGACAAAAGATGATAGAGGAGAGCATATATGACAAAGTTAAAAATTGGCGAATCTGGCCAGGCGTGGAGGCTCACACCTGTAATCCTAGCACTCGGAAGGGCGAGGCGGGCGGATCGTCTGAGCTCAGCAGTTCGAGACAAGCCTGAGCAAGAGCGAGACCCCGCCTCTACAAAAAATAGAAAAAATTAGCCGGGTGTGGTGGCACATGCCTGTAGTCCCAGCTAATCAGGAAGCTGAGGCAGAAGGATCACTTGAGCCCAGGAGTCTGAGGTTGCTGTGAGCTAGGCTGATGCCACGGCACTCACTCTAGCCCGGGCAGCAGAGTGAGACTCTGTCTCAAAAAAAAAAAAAAAAAAAAACACACACACACACAGCAGAATCTGCTACATATTAAGCATTTAATATATGTCCATTGCTATGGATGAATAAAATTGCCACATAACTGAATTTCAAATGATGAAGATGTTTATTACTTCTTATTCCCTTTCAGTAAGAGATTGCTTCTGTATAAAATGTCTTCTCTTCTCTATGAGAGTGTGCACATATGAGGCCGAAATGCAACAGCTGCTTTCTCTCATACTCTCCCTCAAGACACTGAGCACCAAGCATGCCCTGTGTACAAAGATGAGAGTGTTCTGGGCTTCCTCCTCAGTAATGAGGGGTCTATTGTTCCCCGCATGGACTTTCCCCACTGCCCACCCCAAGCCCAGGTGCGCAGCCTGGGCCTTGCCCTGCCCACCTTCCCATGAGCACCCTTGTTCCCTCCACACTGAACTTCTCAAGGCCTCCACCACCACCTTTGACCCATGCTGTGTCTTTGCACCTGACTTTCCTTCTGCCTGGAACATTCGTGCCACACCCCCACCTTCCCACCAATGCCTCACTTGACCTTGACAATGTACAGACTCTGATACTGGCATCTCCCTAAATCCTGAATGCTCCTGGGCTCGTGTAGCATTCTGTTTTGAGCCATCATGTTACCATAACATGTCTCTCTCTTCCCTGCCAAGAGTGGGTTCCTTCTGGGCAGAGACCCATTTTACTCACTTTTGTACCCCCAGCTCCTAACACACGGCTTGGCACGTAGTAAGTGCCCATGCAGACTGGTAAAGAAATGAATCCGTGCCCCTGCCCGCGTCTGACCGCCATCCTTGCCATTACAACTCCACAGCTCTTTCCCCTCTGCATTTAGAGTTGGGAGCTCCATTAGGCTTCGAAATGTAAATTCTGTCTTTTAATTAAGAACCGTAAAAAAATATATATGTGGATGTAGATACATTTTCAACCTTGGATGCCTGCAACTTTCTACATTTGCCTGTTTTGGAGACTCTTGCCTCCCCTGGGATCACACCTCTCTCCCCGGAAACGGACAGGAAAGTGAAGACGTGAATATTTTTATCTGACATTATTTTGGAGCATTGCTTTCCTGTTTGCTGCTGTTTCCTTTTCATGGACCATTAGCAGCTTCCAGAGGCAATATCCTTTCACTGTCACACTATGCCAGGGGGGGCCATTTCAACAACTTCAGACTAGGGCATTAAGTGCAATTCTGGATGAGAGTCAGCACATAACCAAATAAAAATAATAAAGGGAAAGCTTGTAGGAGCCATTTGGAACGCTGTCCCATGCTGAATTCATTTGCAGCCTTGCAGAAACCTACCCATCACCAGTGATCAGCCTCGAGCCCAACCGTACCTTATTTAATTGTAAAGTATTTCATATCCTCAGAAACAGTCATGCTCATTTGCTTTTCCTTTTTTGGAGATTGTCTTGGTGGAATGCTGAGATTCTAATCAGTGGGAGAAGACGAAAATGCAGGTTTTGATTTCAGCAATCAATAAAAAAAAAGGTGCATTTCTTATAGCTTCTTTCTTCTCCTTAAAAATAAACATCTAGGAGGTCCTTTCAGAAATTCTTCTAAAATAGGTACTTAGCACAGCAGACAAGACAGCAGAAAAGCAAGGTGAGTTAAGTTCAGACACCCACCCAGCACGAGTCACCTCTGTCTTACCCCTGGACTCTGTGTGGAGGGCAGTTTCACAAATAAACTGGGGGAAAACCAAGCGTAAGAATTGGTCTTCAGGCCAGTTTCCCTGCTGGGCAACTGACTGAGAGCAAACTTCCCTCTGGTGGAGTGAGTCCCCTGAGCCTGAATTCCAGGAAAGCCTCAGGTCTAGCCAAGTCAGGACAGTGTAGCCTATATCAGTGTGTCCCTAACTTGCCTGACATCACAGCCATCTTGGGGAGCAGCGCTGATAAAAGTATTGATTCCCAGAGATCTTTTTTTCCCTGGAAATTCTGATTTAGTTAATCTGGGCTGAATAATAAGTATCTATATTCTAAGAAGTGGTCTGAATAAACCTCCTGATCAGGCAAGTTAGAAAACACTTCCTTAATTTATTTATCCATTCTCTTAATAACCTGTTGATAAACAATTCTGTGCAAGTTGGTGTCCTAGAGCCTAGGAGGACAGAACAGAAATAGACAAGGATCCTGCCTTCCAGGAGTCTACAGTCTCCAACTTGGTGGTGTTTCCAGAAAGCTGCCAGTTCTTCTTTTGTCTTTGGTTTTTGTACAACTAAGTGACACAGATGGACAAATATTGGTGGCATATTCAATAATCAGCCATTCAAGGAGTGCTTGTTGAATGCATGTGTAAGATACCATTCTCACAACCAGAGATGATCATGGATCAGAGCTGTTCCTTTGTTCAGCCTGTGCAAGGACGGTATATGTTAGAAGACCAGGGATGACCATTAATAACACAGCCCCATGAGTCTGTATAATAAAATAATGCAATTGCAAAAATCACAGCTAACATTTACCACATGCTTATTATGTGCCGGCACTATGCTACACAATTCTCCTCTAGGCTCCTTTAAATTAACGACTATTTTGCTTGTCTTTTTCATTGTTGTCACCCCAGCTGCTAGGACAGGACCTGGCATCTAGTAACTGCTTAATAAATATTTGCTAAGTGAGTGAATGCATTATTAACCTATCTAATCTTCAAGATAGCTCTCTGAGGTAAATACTAAGTACTCCAGATATTCTAAACCTTTGGGAGGTTTGTATTTTTATCAAGATCTTTCAGAGATTCTTAAGTTTGGCCAGATTTGGGAAGCAGGAAATCTGGACCAAATTCCCTCATGGGTGTTGAAATTCCCTGGGCAACATTCTTATTCAGTGTTTGTTCAGCTCATATGTAAACTTTCTGAAGACAAGAAATTCACCACTTCTTACTCGTACTGCAGGTCACACCGAAGTCTCATTACTTTAATTATTTATCCTTATGATAAAGTGAAAAATATCCTTTCTTCACTTCTACCCACTGTTCTTATTTTCTCTCCAAGAAAAAGACCAGGTCCGCCACATTCAGCTCTCCATCACTGTGTGTAGACTTAGGATCATACTATTTTCCATATAGTCATAGATCAAGTCAGAGGCAAGAGGAATGAGAAACCCATGGCCTGATCTCAGATGAGAGACCTAGCCTCCTGGACTCGTTAGAAACAACACCATGCCTGAATTTAGGTAGATCATGGACTCAAGTTTGGTAAACTTATTTGAAACTTGACTCTTTAACATATCAGTCATGTGACCTTGTGTAAATTACTTAGATTCTCTGAACTTCTGTTTTCCCATGTGTGAATTGGGAATAATAAAAACAGCATTTTGAGTATAAAATATCATAGCTGGCAATAAAAATCTAAAGCCATATGTAACAATAAATTAATACAAACATAAAATTCACACCTAACATTAATCATGTGCTTATTACATGCCCAGTAGTGTGCTAAACAATTTTCCCCTAAGCTCCTTGAAGTTAAGGACTGTTTTGTTTGTTTTGTTCACTGTTGTATGACCAGCACCTAGCATAGTGTATGACACATAGTAACTGCTCAATAAATACTCCTGGAGTGAAACCATTATTAGTTTATCTAATCTTCAGAATAGCTCTTTGAGCTAAATGCTTCTGGTAACCCTATTTCACACATGAGAAAACTGAGACTTAGTAAGGTCAAGTTACTTGTTCAACTAGTAGGGGATGGCTCAGGGGTTTAAACTTAGACACATCCCCATGCTCCCTACCAACTAGTTATTGTGTGTATGCTGCTATTTACTGATAAGAGTAATAAATCTAACTTTCGATTTGTATCCTCACACATCATGACATCTGTTGCTGGAGAGAGGGGGCATTAATTTGGCCGTGATATGAGATCCCAATGCTGTCATAACTTCACCCTGTGGAGCAATGTCCACACTCAGCAGCTGGAGCTCCCAGAACAGGGCGGCGTTTCTTTTTGTCCAGACTCTGGTGGGCTGGCCGCCTGCTTTGCCAGAGACCACGCTTTACCCAGAGCCTCTGGTTGTCTTTCCCTCCCATCGAATAGTCACTGGGAAAAGCAAGAACTCTAAAACTGCTGGACTGAAAATGAAATATGCAATGGCTTCAGGCTATGTTTTCTCTTTGCTAGGAAGCACTGCCATGATAATTGTTTCTACAAAAAGAAACTACAACTCTGGCAAAAAAAAAACAAAAACAAAAAAGAAAAGCCAAACCCTCTGTTTGCTCGAACGTATCATAAACCACTGATGGTAATTATAGAAGCTGATTGTGTGACAGTTTAGTTTAACTTAATTGGCAATTTTTTTTTAAGCTGCAACACAATAAAAATAGTAAAGAACGAGTCAGGTTCTAGAGATGGAACATTTAGCTTTGGTGAAATGTCAAAGATCTGCACACACTGCCAAAGGTGTGGGAATCTAACTCTGCTGTCAACACTGTTATTTAAACCCTTGTTTCTTATATTTTAAATTCTGTTTCCTGACTGCGCAGAGACTGGCATGGACTCGTATCCTATTGTGGCTGAGCAGGTCTTTAAACAGTTGTGGGAAGAAATGGGCCCCATAAACCAGTTTGAAATATGGCCCCTACGTCTGGAAAAGATGGCTTGCACAAAACCAACTGGCTGTGTCCCATTACAATGTAAGCATAATCAGTTCTTGGAGGGGGTTCATTTTACTTGCTTTAAAAAAATTGATTAAACCTTTACCTCTTTTTCCGTCACTAGGGACACTCATTCTTCTTTCCCTTCCCTTGTTCTCTGTCATCATCACATTTACCGTCTCATCTCATCGTTGCCATCATAATCATCACCATCATCATCCTATTTTAATAGTAAAGTAAAAATAGTTAGCATTTATGGTCACTTCCATAGGCCAAATGCTACGCCAAGGACTTTAGACACATTATCTCATCTAATCTTCACAACGATTTAAAAAGCTATCCCATTAGAAAGTGGCAATCTTCGATTCACACTCCTGTCTGTCTGGCACCAGGGCATGTGCTTATATCCACGATATTTTTCTATCACTCTTACAGTTTTGTCTACAACTGGGCCCCCATCTCTGGGGCAAAGCTTAGACCAGTTTTATAGCCAAGGCAAAAAAAATAGAGCAAAACCTGAGGGCCACCATCTAGTGAGGCTTGGAATTGGTCTTGCTACTTGCAAAGCCGCTATGTAGTATGTCAGGAACGGCCCTTGGGGGCTGTGTCCCTTCCAGGTGGCAGTCTTCCATGTGCAATAACCCTTATCCATGGCTCCTCCTCTGGATGGGAACTCTGGCCTCCTTTCCCTGCCCAACCTGCCAGGTCCCTACTAGGCTTGGAGCTCTTCCCTGAACGCCAGCCCACGATCCAGGGTCAGAGAGACGACTCCTTGTTCTGATCAGCCCGCTCTCCCCAGGGCTTGGACTCCCACTCCTTGTGCCTAAGAGTGCACGGTGAAGCTAAGCTAGGGATGGAGGTGCCTTGGGAACTTTGTTTTAGATGAAAACTGCAGTGATGTGATGATCACGGTGATTTATTTAGTGCAGTTTGCCAACATCACTCTAAGTGCTTTTACATGCACTCGCTGCCCTCACAGTAACCCCAGGAGGTAGCCTGCTGCTTTCTCCCTTTTCCAGATGAGGAAATGAGGTAGGCAAAGGTTAAGCAACTTACCAAAGGTCATCTCACTAATAAGTGGCAGAGCCAGATACACAAAACTGGTAAGCTTCATCATGATGCTATGCCATGGTGTCCACGTAGCATTGCAAATGGTTTAAGGAACCAAACATTTAAAGCGATAAACACACAGCTTCCAGGTAAATTGATTTATGAAAAAATACTTCAGTTTGAAACTTATCATGTAACCTGGAAATGGTTGTAATTAATGTAAAATTTAGTTGCAGTCTCCTGGAACCTAAGTACCATTGAGGTCAGTGGTATTTTCTACGTTGTAATTACATTTTAGAATACACTTATTTGATGTTCAAATGCTTTCTAATGATTGTATCACAATTAAGATCCTATGCCATATTCTTGCATGTACTGTTTCCCTATCAAAGTGTAAATGATCACATTACTACCTATATTTGTATGTGACTCAATTAACATTAAACCATATTGTTGACATTGATACATTATTGACACTGATGGTTTCAATACCAGCTGGTTAACAAGGAATGGCAGGATTTTTTATGTGCTTAGCACTTGGTATATTTAACAATAGGTAGTTGAGTAAGAAAATTGCTTTGATAAGAAACATATTACATCTATGATTGTGTGGGCAGAGTCTTTTTCCCTTATAAAGTGGTGGTTAGAGAATGCTTAAAAGTTATACCCTGGAGGTTAGCTGTGGGACGTCATCAAAGGTAACCTGGGTTGGAGCAAGGAAGGAACTATTACACAACAAGGGCTGGCTTTCTGCAAATGAACTGTGAATGACACGTAGTCATCAAACAAGAAAAGGAAATTCAACAGGCAGCTCAGCCCAAAAGATGAGACGTCTTCTGCTTACATGAGGTCTGGCCTGAGGGCCAGAGGCTCGGGAAAAGAAAGAATGGGTCAGAGAAAACATAGACTCAACCATGAAACTGTTCTATATGGACATGCTTTGGAAAAGATACACCAAAAAGAAAGAATAGATTAGAGAAAACATGGCAAATGGACTGGTAGGCAAAAGCTCCAGAAGCCTCCACGTCAGTCACTGAAGAACTGCATCAAGCTCTGGGCACAAGACCAGGGCTAGGAAGGGACGCTCTGCCTTAATTCAAGGGGCTGAGACCGAGGGGAGGACTGAGTGACAGGGGCTGTGGCCAGAGAACCTTAGCGCCTTCTCCCTGGGCTTCCGCCAGGAGGGACCTGTTGAGCATGTCACCAAACCTCGCTGGGGCAAGTCCAGAGCCTCCTTCAATTGAGATGCCAGTCTCTTAGCTTCCAGGTGAGAAAAAGTTAAGACAAAAAGAATGACTAAAGGGTGAGGGACGCCAAACAGAGCCGTGGAGCCTTGCTACGGCTGGGTGAACTGACCCTGTGCCCTCCGTCGGATTCTACACTTCCCTGTATTCTCATTTTAAAAAAGTTTTGTCATCATATATCATAGCTGCTTTCACAATGTTTAAGCTAATGTATACCCTTCTGGTTTGGGAAAACATTCATGGTTCTCATTTATCAAAAGATAACCAGCTGGGATTTTTCCTGGAGGAGATGTCACCTCTTGTGGGTCAGGAAATGGGAGCAGGCCTTGAGAGTGCCTGGGACACTGAGGAGTGGAGGCTTCCACTGTGCCTGAGGTATAGTGTATCCGGTTATGCAGGGGGTGATGGGCAGAAGAAGGGACAGAGATGGACCTGTGCTCAGGGAATGGATGGGCAGACTAGGACCCTCCAATGCCCCAGGATGTATCTTGGGAACACGTGGCTTGTGCCAGAGAGAGGGGCTATGTGTGTGTGTGCATGTGTGTGCATGTGTGTAGATTGTAGACTGCCCAAGCTATGCCTGGGATCTAGGGGGAACTTGGGTTTGGGGACCTGGCACTTATTCTTTCTCTCATCACCCTCTGCAGGCACATCACAAGTGACAGGGTGGTGGCAGTGGCTGTGGCTGGGCAGTGGACTCCTGGGCTTTAGCAGAGCCTGGATTCCAGATCCTCTCTTCCTTGACTGTGCAGAGGACTGTGCTAAATTGGCTCAGTGGACTGTCGGGGACACCATGTGGCTGCAGCCGTGCTTGTCATTTCCTCTCCCTCGAGTGATTTAATTGGACTGTCCTAAAAGAGGTAAGACTCCGAACCTTTTGGACTTATCACAAGACTATGAGGCCTATAGAAGAGAACCTTTTTTAAATATTAAAAACCATTTCAAATATTCAAAAGCACAAAAATAAAACAGTAAATAATTATATGTCTTTGTAGAAAAAGCAAAATGTTTTTCCTCTGCTCTCGTTACAGAAAGTATGGGGGTGTTTACTCACACACACAGCAAGCAAGCAGTTCTGCAGCTGGCAGCAGCTGGGCGTCCTCCAATTCAATTCCAACGCTACCTACCTGGAGGTGGCGGCAGATCCTGCAGGTTGAGAGCTCAGTCCCACAGGCATGCCCCTCACTTCCAAGGCCATCCACAAGCCCAGGCTGTTTTACCCGTGCTTCTGGCCCACCTGCTATAAACTGGGGATCCCACAGCCCCCTCTTCAGGTTTGATTAATTTGCTATGGCGGCTCACAGAGCTCAGGGAAACACGTACTTATGTTAGCTGGCTTAATATAAAGGATACAGATGAAGAGTTGAACAGGGAAAGACATGTGGGAAGGGGCGTGGACCTTCTATGTCTTCCTGGGTGCACCATCCTCTAGGAACCTGCGTGTGTTTAACTATCGGGAAGCTCTCCATACCTTATCCACTTGAGCCTTTTGTGGAGACGGCATTGGATAGGCATGATTGAAGCATAGACAACTGTGTAGGAAAGTGATTGAACAAAAAGGGTCTGCTCTAACACAAACAGACTGAGTGGGGAAACCCAGCAAGGCCTGTCTGGGCAGATTCCTCTTGGCCTCTCTGGGTAGAGTTCCTTTCTCCAGGGTATGGGGCAGGACTCCTTCTGGAATGGGGGTCTTAAGACCCACCATCAGACAAGGTAAGGCAGACAATTTATTTATGGCCATCCCCAAGACAGAAAAGTAGGGGGAAGATCAGAGAATATTTTCAGTTTCTGAAGTCTGCCTTGGGGAGAAAAAGGAGCAGGTGAAGGGAGGGCAGGAGGTGGTCAGAGATTCTGTTTTCTGAGGCTGCTCCTAAGGCCTACAGTGCCCCAACATTATATTAACAGCAAAAGACGGTCTATCACCTGCATCACTCTGAAGGTGCTTCAGGAACCAAGGACACAAGGCCAAATATTAAACAAAAGATATGCTTATTGTTTTTAGCCACCTAGGAAATAAGAAGAGCTAAGGGCATTATGAGCCAGGACTGTGGATAAAAAATATATATGTATATTTTGTATATATCTCATAACATCACAATATCCGATGCCCAGATTTAATAAACACTGAAGCTTTGTCATATTTACTTTAGATTAAAAAAAAAATTACTCATGAAGCTAAACTGTTTTGAGTCCATTTTTACTACCTTCTCATCTTCCTTCCTCCCCCTTCTTACTCTCCCACAGGTGGTGTGAAGCTTCTCTTCATGCGTTTTCATGTTTACTGCACATGATATAAAGTATTGATGTGTTTAAAATTTATATAAATGTTATCATATTCTATGTGTCCTTCTTTAATTTCACCCAACATTAACTTTTTAAGGTTATTCATTTGATACAGTAGAATTAGATCTGGTTCATTTGTTTTAATTTCTCTCTCTCCCTGTATATGTGTGTGTGTGTATAAATATATATATATTTCTATATATATCTACATACATGTATATACATATAACCTTTTATATGCTGTTCATATATTTTAATTCTCCATTTTTCTATTAAAGAATGTTTGGCTTGTTTCTAATTCTTCACATTGTCACATTTAATTTTTAAATTAAATTAGAGCTTATTTTTGTATGATGTATGCTGTAGGGTTTCCACATATCACAGACTCACTGTGGGATAGAATATCTTTTCCTTTACTGCTTTGCATTGCTGCTTTCTATTTCTGGTGTTGCTATACCCATAGGTCAGTTTTTGACAACTCTAATATTCCATTAATCTATGTTTCTATCTCTGAACCAATGTAGTATTATTTTAATTATTATAGATTTATGGCAAGATTTGATGTCTGATAGGGCAAAACCCACACCTTTATTCTTCAAAATTAGAAAGCTGTGATTTAGATATTGAGGTTAGACTTTGAGTCACTTTATTTGCATTAAAAACTGGATGTGAATTTACTCTGATCCCAATCTGAGGATTTGAGGTATATCATCTACTATCTGTATTTAATCCTCAAAACAATCTTGTAGGATTGACAATGTTATTCCCATCTTAGAAATGACAAAACTAAGAGTTGGTGATGTTAGGTAACTTGTCTGTGTTAAGACATTCAGAAAGTGGCATGTGCAGAATTTCTTTGACTTCAAGCTTGGTGCTTATTAAAGATATTTTCCACCAGACCTGGCCGGGCGCAGTGGCTCGCGCCTGTAATCCTGACACTCTGGGAGGCCGAGGCAGGCAGATCTCTCAAGCTCAGGAGTTCAAAACCAGCCTGAGCAAGAGCGAGACCACGTCTCTACTATAAAATGGAAAGAAATTAATTGGCCAACTAAAAATATATAGAAAAAATCAGCCAGGCACAGTGCGCATGCCTGTAGTCCCAGCTACTTGGGAGGCTGAGGCAGAAGGATCACTTGAGCCCAG
>CAUYRT010017300.1:0-15655 GCA_963574885.1 Lepilemur ruficaudatus | reverse complement strand
GAAAGAAATTAATTGGCCAACTAAAAATGTATAGAAAAAAATTAGCCAGGCATGGTGGTGCGTGCCTGTAGTCCTAGCTACTCGGGAGGCTGAGGCAGAAGGATCGCTTGAGCCCAGGAGTTTGAGGTTGCTGTGAGCTAGGCTGATGCCACGGCACTCTAGCCCGGGCAACAGAGCAAGACTCTGTCTCAAAAAAATCCCCAAAAAACAAAAAAACAATCTCTGCACAGGGGAGTGATGAGGATTGAAGAGATCGTGAGTGTAGACATGTTTGTAAACTGAAGTGTGCTTCAGAGGAGGGTGGAGGATTGCTACCACTTTCCCCCTTTTCTTAGTGGCCTTAGATTTCAGTAGATCCACTTTAGGACCCAGCCAGGCTTCCCCACATCATCCCAGCTACTCTTGCATGTGTGCACAGAATTTCTCCCATTCTTTTTTTTTTTTTTAATGGATGGCAAAGTAGCATTTCCCCCATTCTTATGAGCCATGACCTCCTGGAAGTCAATTCTTCCTCTCAGTGACCCTGGTACTTCAGTTTTTTAAACACCTTAAAGTCCAGTATCTCATTTGATTCTTACAACACTCCTGTGGAGGTAGGTATTATTAGCCCCATGTTACAGATGAGAAGAAACTGAGGCTGACAGTTGAAATGCCTCGTCCGGCTGCACACAGACACAGCAGAGTCTGTAGCAGAGTTGCGATTTGCCCCGAGCATCAGACTTCAAGTCCAGTCCTCTTTTCTCTTCACCACAGTGCTTCCTCCAGTGGGTCAGATGAGCCATGAGGGTGGGGCATATGGAGGTCAGGGGGCCTAGGTTTTGGGGTAGGCATGGATACCAGACCTTGCGCACACACAAGAAGCCACTGCCAGGCTCACTGTGCTATTTTGTCTGCTCCAGGTTGCAGAGCGGGCTCTGTATTTCTGGAACAATGAGTATATCCTGAGCCTCATTGAGGACAACTGCCACACTGTGCTGCCTGCTGTGTTTGGGACCCTCTACCAAGTCTCCAAGGAGCACTGGAATCAGTGAGTCCTCAAGCCTTGACCTAAGTCACAGAAACTGGGACTGGGTCAGTCAATCCAGACCCTGGGGCTACTCGTAGCTGGAGAGGATCAGAGAAAGCATCAGAAGATGGCCAAGGGGGTGGTGAAAAGGACAGAGAAGTGAGCAGTGCTTACGGTGTTCAGGGCTACGTGCTGTGTTTGAGGAGCAGGGATAGGCCGAATGCCGGAAAGAAAGGTGGGTCCAAATTGAAGTTGTTCTCATCTCCCCAACCCTCTCCCCTGACCCTGCCAAGAACCATCGTATCTCTGATCTACAATGTGCTCAAGACGTTCATGGAGATGAATGGAAAGCTGTTTGATGAACTCACAGCCTCCTACAAGCTGGAAAAGCAGCAGTGAGTGCGGGGGTGGGGTAGGTGTGGGGAGAAGGAGACGAGCAGGAAGGAATCAGACCCTCATGGCTGGAGGGAACCCTAAAGGACCACCCCAAACCCTGTCTGATCAGACGCTGAAAGTCTCTCCCATGTTCCTGCCAAGTGCTGGGCCGTCCTGTGCCTGGCTGCCCACTTCATCCTCTAGTCGTTCTTCCAAGTAGTTCTTCCACGCATTGACCTGTTCCGGCTCCCTGTAGCTTCCTACCCTTCCGCCATGGGGCCACTCAGAGCCAGGCTTTTTCATCTCCATGACTGCAGGCTGGGATAAGTCTCTCTCCAGCTCCCTTCCCTAAGCAGATGGTTCCTGTGGAGTCCCAGAACAGAAAATGGTTCTGTGCCCTGCCTTTGCAGGTGGGGCAGTGGTGAGGGAGGTTGGACTGTGGGGGCCCCGGGTAGGGGAGCTGCCTCATCCTCTGTCCCCAGGGAGCAGCAGAAGGCCCGGGAGCGTCAGGAGCTGTGGCAAGGCCTGGAGGAGCTGCAGCTACGCCGGCTACAGGGAGCCCAGGGGACCAGGGAGGCCCCCCTCCAGCGGCTTACACCCCAGGTGGCCACCAGTGGGGGTGAGAGCTAGAGAGCCCCTCAGAAGGGGAGAAGCTAAACCCAGAGCCAGTCCCTCCATCCCTTCTCCTGCCCAGGGGCCCAGAGAGACACACACCTCTCCCTGGCCTTGCCAGAGTGGCTTCTGAGGACTCCCTGCCTGGCCTAGCTTTCACTGGGGGGAGACGAGGAGAGGAGATGGTGGTCTTGGCAACAGAACTCTCAGGCCTGTATGGCAGGACTTGACCAGGGCAGGCTTGACCAGGAAGCTGCCGTCAGGGATCTTCCCCTGCCCTGCAAAGCTGGGCTCCAGGCTGCAGGCAGGCTCCTACCCCCTGCTCCCAGCCTAGAGCAAGGACACTCAGCGCCTCACCTGCCCTTGCCTCGGGCCAGCTCAAGGTCCTTCCTCATCCCCACCGTGGGGTCCATGGTCTATTTATTCTCGCCCAGCTCACCCTCAACACAGATACTGTCCTGGGCCTGGGGCATCTTCCTTCCCTCCCCTCCCTCGCCCTGTACTTCCTTGTCCCCTTTTTATTTATTGGGCACGGGGAGGGGTGAGGGCACAGGCAAGAAAAGATTCACAGTGTCCTGGGGTAAGAGTCACAGTAATAATGGTCTATCCCCCTTCCCCTGGCTGGGGGGTAGACTTAATAAAGAAAGAAACTCAAGAACTGTTTGCTTTATTTAGGGGTAGGGGCAAAGAGGAAAGTGAAATGATAAAAGACTGGTTAGAAGGGCCAGGAAGAGGCAGGGTAAAGGCAGAATCTTCCCTCTTCCCAGAAGGTGACAATCGCAAAATCTTAAAAGGGTCAGGGCTGGAGAAACCCCTTCATTTAAAAAAATCCCATAGCAAGTAACCAGCAGAGTTGGAACTCCTCCCAGTTTTTAAATCCCAGACCCAGGTTTTCCCCACCAGAACATCAAGCCCTGTGACCCAGGGGAGGAAGGAGAGAAGAAGGTGGGCTAGTAGCGTGAGAGGCGGCACATGTCACACTGGCAGGCCCTGGCTGTGAAGATCTCGAGCTCCTCCCTTCGGTTCCCCACACACTGCAGCTGCACCTTCACCTGTAGGAGAGGGGACTCTGTGTTCCAGTGCCTTTTCTCAGGGCCATCTTAGATCCCCCTCTCCTTTGTCTTCCCCCACCAGACCTGGGCCCTCCTCACCTTCTTCAGGCTGCTGATGGTGCAGCACTGAGAGACGGAGGTGATGTTGTGTCGATAGCCACTGGCCACCAGCACAGAGTACCGGGAAGGGAAGGCGCTGGACTCACAGTAGCCCACGCAGGCCTGTGCCACATGGGAGCCCTGGCAGGTGCCTTGGCGGTCACTTCGCACTGTCACGTTGAAGGCTAGAAGGGGATGGGCGAGTGGTAGATGGTGCCTCTGCAAAGGCTTGCCCCAGCTCCTGTTGTCTGTGTCTCCATGTGGGTCTATCTAGAAGCTGCCTGCCCCACGGTCTGGTCTATCAGCAGTTTGCTCCCACCCAGAACTTCCACAACTTCTAGCTCTCTGGTCCCAGAGTTACTCACGGTGCATGTGGCAGCCTGGGATGGCTGTCTCCTGACCCCAGCTTTCAGTGACTGCCAGGACTAGCAGGCCGAGGAGCAGGGTTTGGGGGGACGCCATAGGCATCTGCAACATAGTGGGTAGATTCTGTGTGGGTGTGCAGCTGGGAGGGGGAGTTCTCTAAATACTGCATGCCTCCAGGTGAGTGAGCCAGGGCTTAGTCTTTCTGACAGGTGAGGTGTATCTGAGTGCGTATGTATGTGTGATCAGCTGTCTCCAGGTGGGACCTGTCAGCCCTCTGTGCAGTGATTCTCCCCTGGAATTCTCCTCACCGTCTGGCATACGAACATCTTCCTCCCTCCATCTTCCCCGTCTTGGCCTGCAGGGCCCTCATCCACATCCCCAGGCCCTCCCCAGAGCTCCTCCTGCCTCCGGGAGCTCACCACTTCCAAGGCCCAGGAGCAGAGTGGCTTGCAGTCTCCCTGTGCCTCCTGCTGGTCTCCAGACTGGTGCCGGCGCTCCAGGCCTTTATATTTGCCAGCAGTTTTGGAGCCACGCCCTCTTGGAGATCTGCTTTCAGGACGGCCTCCCAGTCTGAAGCCTCAGCACAATCCCACCTGGGAGATCCTGCTCTTTGAGGCGTGGTCCTCAGAGAGTAGCTTCTGCGGCTTTCTGCTTCCCTCTGTCCATAAAGCTGCCTGCAGTCCAGGACTGGGGAAGTGAGACATGAGGAAAAGCCCAGGAGCCGGTGGAGTATGCAGTGTGTGTGCACTAAGGGACAGGGGTTGAGACTGCTCGCTAAATTGTGGCCACTTGGGTTCTCTTCTTTGCTGTGTGACCTTGGGCCGGACACTTCCCTATTCAGGGCCTTGCCAACCCAACCTTAAAACCACTAAATTCAGCCCTGCCTGTGTTTTTTACTGATTGCAGAGGAAAGGGATTGGGGAAGAAACATCTTACAGACAAGGGAAATTATACTGGGGTTGGGGGTCTCCTGAGGTGTGCTTGGCAGAGCCAGGGAGGTTGGGGGGTTACTAAGTCTGTTTCAGAACTTCACTTCCACAGTGTCAAGTGATTGACTTCTCGTTCTGTGGGTCAGCTATAGAGTGGGGCTCTGAGCTGGACGGTCCTCCTAGTCTATAACAGCGATCAGACTCCTTCCTGCAAGCCTGAAGCTGTCCACCCCAGCAAATCTGATGGTTTAGTCCAGCTCTGGTTTTATAAATTTTTTTTTTTTTTTTGAGTCTCTGCTTTCTAGGAGAATAGCTCTGGTTTTATAGGTCAGGCAACTAAGAGAAGGAATGTTACTTACTAAAAGTCACACAGCTAGTTAATGTCAGGACTGGTTTAGAACCCAAATCTCTGGCCAGGTGTGGTTGGTGGCTCACACCTATAATCCTAGCACTTTGGGAGGCTGAGGTGGAAGGATTGCTTGAGGCCAGGAATTCAAGACCAGCCTAATCAAGAGCAAGACTCCATCTCTACAAAAAATAGAAAAACTAGCCAGGAATTGTGATCTGTGCCTGTAGTCCCAGCTACTTGGGAGGCTGGCAGGGGGACTGTCTGAACCCAGGAGTTTGAGATTGCTGTGAGCCATGATGACACCACTGTGCTCCAGGCCAGGTGATAGAGTGAGACTCTGCCTCAAAACAAAACAAAACAAAAAAATAGAACCCAAATCTCCTACCATCCATCCATGGTACTAAATTATACTTGGGGCAAGAATGTGACAAGTTGGAAAAAGACCCCTGGTCAGCAGTAGCCAGAGAGGTTGGGGCAGGGTGGAGATCAGAGGGAAGCTGTGGTGATTCTGGACAGCTCCCCCCAGGGTCACTGCCTCACTGATCTGTTTAGAAAGAGCAGGGCCAGTCACATGGACTTCTAGAGCTAGAAGGCACTTTATAGCTCATCAAATCCTACCCTCTCCATCTCCAGATGAGAAAATAAGAACGTGAGAGGAAAGCGGCTTTCCCAAAGCTTCATTGTAAGCTAGTCAGAGCCAGGATGAGCACTCAGATCTCCAGATTTTGGAGGTGTGCCTTTCAGCAGCTTTGTAAAGTAGACCATGTTTGGGACAGTAAAGCGAAGGCTGTAAACACAGTTTGAGAGGAATTGGTGTTACCAATGTTGCTAAGTCTCAAATCCCCACACCCCACATTTTCCCCTCCAGTCACTCCTCCCCTCAGGCCCTAGGTCCTCATTTGCTGGGGCGCTGCAGTACACCTCTTTTCTTCTCCCCAACAAAGGCTACGGCAGTGAATTAAGGAGACTCAGTGGGACCTCAGCAGTCCAGCCCCGACTTTCCCACTCATTAGGGAAAATCCCACTCTGGCATGTGACAGATAATCAGCTCTGTTTAACACCTTTGCGTGATAAGGGCTGATTACCCCAGGACATAGCCCATTCTAATATTGGACATCTCTAACAGTTAAAAAGTGATTCCTGGCCGGGTACGGTGGCTCACGCCTGTAATCTTAGCACTCTGGGAGGCCGAGGTGGGAGGATCGTTTGAGCTTAGGATTTAGAGACCAGCTTGAGCCGGAGCGAGACCCCGTCTCTACCAAAAATAGAAAAAATTAGCTGGGCATGGTGGCGCATGCCTGTAGTCCCAGCTACTCGGGAGGCTGAGGCAGAAGGATCGCTTGATCCCAGGAATCTGAGGTTGCTGTGAGCTAGGCTGACGCCACAGCACTCTAGGCGGGGCAACAGAGTGAGACTGTCTCAAAAAAAACACACACAAAAAAGTGATTCCTATGTCCTGAGCTAAAATGAGTTTCCCTAAATTCCTATTGATTATTTTGGTCCTCTGAAGCTACACAAGTCTAAACTGTCTGTCAGCCCAGATCAGCTCTTCAGCTGAAGACAGAGGTCAGATGCACAGGCCTTCTCCAGGGACCCTAACCTGGACTCACTTCCAGTTAATCTAATAAACTAAGCTGCATTACTGTCAAAGAGCCAGAGGGATAGGTAGGTAGGAAGCATTTTACCTATGGAGAGGCTACACTTTGGGGCCAAAGTGGGTGAATTGAGGAAGAGATTTCTTTTGGGTCAGCAGGGCTCAGGACAGTTAGTCTTGCAAAACCCCATTCCCTAACCCCTGGCAGTGAAGTTTAAGGTTTGAGGTCAGGTACAGACTCACCCACCCAAGGTGATCCAGTAAACGGTAACCAGGTGGACATAGAGGAATTTTCATGCATTGTTTCTCTGTATCTTGAGGGAAGAGTTTGTTCTCTCTTACTCTCCTCTCTACTTCACTAAATTTAATCAATAACTCTTCATAAATAATTTATTGTCATTAGAATCCTAAGTGCTAGGGACAAAAGACCTAAACTGGGTCTCAGGGCCAGAGCATTTTAGAAAGTTCCATTCGTTTCTTAATGTTTTAAATGGGAAACAATTCAATTATAAAGGGGCAGAGGACAGGACAAACCCACAGAGGACTCAGTTTGGTGCCCTCATTCCCCATGGCTGAAGTGTCATAAGAAAAGGATAGAGTTGGAGGAAGAATGGCTCAGGAGGAATCACTGCAAGAGATGATCCTCTTTCCACGGCTGCATTTGGAAGGCTCACTATTGGCTGCTCTTCCTGAAGAAATATCGAAACGGGAAGAGAGAGCTGCAGGAATGAGAGCAGAGTAGTCTGAGACTCTACAAGGTCTCCTTCCCTTCTTCCCAATTCCCGTTAGTGCTTCATTAGCTAGGGCATTTTTGCTCTGGGGAACCATTGAATGTAAATTCAAGTCTGGAACAGCATGTGAAAAGGTACCCAAATTAGACTATACTCAGAAGAAAGAAATAAAAAGAATTGCAATAGGATGGCTGAGCTCTAGACAGATAGACGGATTTGCTATCTTCTGAAAAAAAGACTCTGAAGCCACAAAGCTAGATTCAGAGGAGAGAATGGAAATACTTGAGTAAACAAATCATCTGAATGGCCCAAGTAAAATAAGAATAATTTCTGTTTAAGCAGTGTTTACAAAACCAGGCACTTGCTGGGCATGCTAGGGTGGGGATGAGCTGTATAAAAATGAATATGACTGGCCGGGCGCGGTGGCTCCTGTCTGTAATCCCAGCACTCTGGGAGGCCGAGGCGGGCTGATCGCTCAAGGTCAGGAGTTGGAAGCCAGCCTGAGCAAGAGCGAGACCCTGTTTCTACTAAAAATAGAAAGAAATTAATTGGCCAACTGAAAAAAAAAAAAAAATTAGCCGGGCATGGTGGCGCATGCCTGTAGTCCCAGCTACTCGGGAGGCTGAGGCAGAAGGATCGCGTGAGCCCACGAGTTTGAGGTTGCTGTGAGCTAGGCTGATGCCACGGCACTCTAGCCCGGGCAACACAGTGAGACTCTGTCTCAAAAAAAAAAAAAAATGAATATGACACAGTCTAAATTCACAACTAGGGCTTTTGTTCTCAATCTCATTTCCATCATCTAACCTGGACATCAGTGAGAAATCTCTGCAAGTAATCTGCTTTCTTCTCTAGTCTAATTACTATGAAAGATTTGATGAGGCAAACTCTGGAACTAGAATGCCACTCTGGAACTGGATCTCAGTTTGATGGCAGGAGAGAAGTTTATGTTACCTTAGAAACCCAAAGAAGCCACTGGTTCCTATTTCTTTAGGTGGAAGTGGACTGCTCTGCTGCAATGGTAGGACAACTGGCCCTGCCAGGCTGTCCCCCAACTTAGAATCTGTAAGGAAAACGCTCAGGCAGGAAAAAGTGTTAGTCCAAAGGCAGCTTTTGTGTGAGTAGGAGAAGGCAGGACACCCAGCATGAGATAAGGGCAGCCTTATACCAAGATTTCTTTAAAGACAGGTGAATTGTTTGTTTTGACCTTCCCAATTTCATCTCAGCTAAGTAAGATGCTATTCTGATCTTGAAGCATTCACTCAGGCTCCTGAGATATTTACACAACTCAAGTCCCAGCTACCCACCATGGCTGATATGCCTTCACATGGAATGACAACTTGAAGAACTCACTTGCTTATATATCTCTTGCTTCTGTGATAACTGTAGTTCCCATTGAATCCTCATGCTGGGTAAAAGATTAGCAAGGTAGAAGGGTAATACCTTGACTTGCATTCCCAGCCCTGCAGAGCATCCATCTGCATCTTCAATGTTAATGCTAAAGCCCCAAGAAAAGAGGAGAGACAGCTTCCCAGAGATTGTTCTCCAACAGTACAGAAAAGGGAAGCACATCCCTCCAAACTTTTCTATAAAACTTATCACCCCAGCTGGAAATGTTTTGGAATCATGGGAGCATCAACTTCACTGTAAGAAGCAAAGGACGGGCATGCATTGCCTCCTTTCACTCTTTCTGGGAGCTGGGGGGCTTCCATTACTGTAGGACAGGCCCCTGGAGCAGAAGGTGGCCAACAAGCACCTCCACAGGAGCGAGGCACATTACCCTGAGTGTGCCCAGACTCAGAGGTCTGTGCTGTTCTGCTCATCAGAGAATTAAACAGGACAGGGTGATTATTAAAGGAGAATAAATACGAATTTCCCAGAACCTACCCTCTTCTCGGACATCAGTGATATCAGAATCCAGGGTCTCCTGCCATTCTTGCTGGGTTTTTCTTTCTCTGTTCTGATTAAAAGAAGATCAAGGAAAGTCTTAAACTTTATTCCTACACAGCTTGGTGATATGAATGCTATTTGCTGGTGAACTGATTTTATATCAGCACTGGGGGCTGGCTTCTGATTGCCCAGACAGATTCTATATTTCTGTCTTTAGGACTGTCCTTTTTTCATTTCTGCTTCCTAATCACTGTCCCTCTAAAATCATGAGATTTAAGAGCCAAGAACAAACCAAGCTGGGTTTAACTTACCATGTTACTGAGTGCTTACTATTGCCAAGGACAGAATATTGAGGTTTCAGAAATCAGGAGGTCCTTAAACTTATCTTGGAGAAATGTATAATCTATGAGGTAAAATTGGCATACAAATTAAGTATTATAGACAGTGTGATAAGACTACCCCATGAGTCCATATAGAGTGCTGTGGTTACTGAGGACATCAATGGAGTGGGTAGTAGTTAGTCAAGGAAGGCTTCATAAGGGAAGTGACATTTGAATGGGGCCTTGATGGATGAGTGGGATTTTGTCATAATGGGGGTGAGGAGACGGTCAATGAGAGCAGGGCATTCCAGACAGAGACATGATGGACAAGGGCACAGTGCCATTAAAGAGTAAATATGATTAGCATGGCTAGAGCCAGGCGCAGCAGAAACATGACTATGGCATTAACAGTCAGCACAATACAACACAATCTTATTATTTCTCCATGTGCTACTGCTTTATAGAAATTCCTTTGTACTTTGAAGAGGACATTCTACAAGCTGGTTCCAGGCCCACATTTCCCAGTAAATACTGACAGTCAGAACCATAGTTCATATATTTTCTTCGGGAATCTCTGCCAACTGTCCACTCTCCTCACCCAGTCAGGCCACGGGCCTGATTATGTAGCAGTGCTGGAGTTCCTCGAGCTGTTTTGCTGGTGAAGAATTCTATAGCAAGGGGCTGCGGCCTGGCAAAGTGGGTTCTGGAAGGCAGAGGCCTGACAAGCCCCTAGAAAAGTTAGGAAGTTAGGACTAGCCCCCATCCTAAGAGTAAGCTTCAGGTTAGAAAGACAGATATTTCTGAGATGTGCTTCTCCGCAAACCTCTCAAATCCCAGACCACAGAGGCAGCTACCTAAGTCATATTCCTATAAAAGCAAAAGGAAACTCTAAGGAGGAAAGAGACCATTCTTGCCTTTTCTAGACAGAGTGGAGATGGAATTTAGAGGTCCCCGCTCTGGTTTCCGGCTTGGGGGAATGATTCTTATGCACTTAATGAAACTATGGTTTTGGGCTTAAATCCTGCTGCATCAAGTGGCCCTAATGAAAGCATCTATTAAAGTTGGTAATAGGGATCAGAGGGCAAAGGCCCTATGGCAGAGGTATAGCCTACCCCTGAACCAGGGGAGATTCCCTTTACAAGATAGCATAGCCTTTGTACTTTCCTGAAATCTTGAGACAGGTTTTCTCAGGCAAAAGTCTGAGAAAGAAGAGAAGAAGAAAACATTATAGCTGGAATTAAGACTGAGGGTACCATCTGGGACATCCATCAGGACATAATACCCTGAAAACCTGATGCAAGATTGTCCTTTGTATGTTCAGGGCCAGATCAGTTCAAGCAGAAGTGGCAAAAAAAAAAAAAAAAAAAAAAAGCAGCTACGTATAGTCTGTTTCACTTTTGGGCCATTCATTTGCTCTCCCTTGTTAAAAAAATTTTTTTTTAATTTTTTTCTTTGTTTTAGAGACAGGGTCTCACTCTGTCACCCAAGCTAGAGTGCAGTGGCACCATCATAGCTCACTGCAGCCTTGAACTCCTGGGCTCATCTCCATTTTTTATCTTTCCAAAGTCTGGATCTTTAGGTCTGGGACCTGCAGTAACAAATAGACAGGGTCTGCCCCTCCTTCCCATTCTCCCCGAAACACAACTTACGAAACAGATAAGTGTTGTATTCTTCTAAGCTTTCCCCACACAGGCTCCCAATGTGTTCAGACATGCATCATCCACACTGACTACGAGCCTATACCCTAACTCCCCACAAAGGGAGAAAATACTAGGCGTTGGACCATAGGAGCAAATTCAATTTTTCCAGATCAAGTGACTTACACTGAGAGTCACTGTGATCACTTTAATTTAGGAGAAATCCTCTCCCTGGGAACAGGGTCTACAATGGAGACTGTCTTTGGGCTTTGAGTCAAAATCAATAAACATGTTCCTTTTACTCAGAATCTTTTTCTAAACCCAGAATCAGGTTGAAAAGGTAATTATGTTGAGTAAGAAGCTGTGGGTACTGTTCTTGAGGGAGATGATATGTCAAACTAAGAATAGGAAGGTACAAAGGGTAGAGAGTGAGGGAAATGTTCCTTTAATAGTAATTATCTTGGTTGTATAAAGTGTCTTTGTTCCCTGGAGCTTCATGTACTTCTCACGTACTTTCTCGTTTCTTCTTACCTCTCTAAAGGATGGGAGATATAGAAGGAGGTGACTATTTGCCTAAAATCACTCAGTGGGCCAGTACACCATGGCACAACTGGGGCTGTGTACTCTGCCCCTGCGCACAGAGGTAGAGGTCTAAATCCCCAAGGGTGCATTCTTCTCCCAACTAAATTATAAACTCCTGGTAAAAAGAAACCAGGTATTACATACATTTATGTGTGCCCCAGCACCCAACACAATGCCTTGCAAATAGGAGACAGAATAATAGTTTGGAAATGAAAATAACTTCATTCTTCTACTTAAAAATGTTTTAGGCAATTTCTGTGATCTTGAAGGTAGCCTGAAGGCCATTCATGATCCAGCCCTTGCTGACCTCTCCAATAACATTTCTCAGCACTGTGCTCTAAGCTCCAGGTGCACTGGCTTGCAGTCACCAAAAGCACCATACTCCTCCCTTTTGGCCTGAGCTCTTTAAGCTACTCTGAGCTACTCTGGGAACCCTTTCCTCACGGCCATTTTGTGTTCCCTTTGTACCCTGTGCTTCCTTCTACCCTGTACATAGCACATCTATCAGTAATTATCTGCCTATCTTTACATTGTGAGTGTGTTTATGGGACAGCATGATATTCCTGGTACTCGGCACATAGTAGACACTCAATAAAAAATTGTTCAATGTATGTATGTGTAAATGTTTGCTTGATAACTGATCATGTTATGGGTCCTGGGAAGGTGAAGGAGGTGAATTGTTTATGTTTGGATATTTAGAGTCAGAGCTACTTTGGAGACACAGAGAAGTAAGAAAAAAGGGAAGATCTATAAGGCATGTATAACAGCTAACAACTATTCAAAGAAGGGAGAAAAGAAAAAGAGCACTATTTTACAGATTATTATGGAAAAGAAGTGATGAAAAGGAGGAATAGCAGATGAATGAGTATCTAAATGGGGAATAAACCCCATAAATGAAATACCATCAGGGGACAGCCCATCACTGCTATAGAAGTTTTCTCTTATCAGTTACCAGTTCTGATACATGTCTAACTCATCTGTAAAAAGCTGACATTCCTAGACTCAGGCCCCAGTGTAGATGAAAGCAAAATTTTTCTAAAGAGAAAATTCTATACTGGATCCCATCCCAATTCAATACAGACCTATTTTCTTATTTCAACTGCAGAGTGTAAGAAGCAGCTTTTCAGTCTGAGAATAGAGGACCTTTTAACAAAAGGATTCATCAATGTGTGCATTATACAGCCACTTTTGGGAAGGGTTGTGGCAAGGGCAGAATAGTTGAATGTTGTTCTAAACAGATAGTGAAACCTGAGAATGAGTTCAGTCAATTCAATCTGCACTAAGGACCAAGATGTGCTGGTAACAGGAATCCTGACTTGTAACAGAGTTGGAACAGCCAAGAACCTCCAAAGCCTCCATTTTGGTACTTACCCTCCTGGTTTCCATAGCAGGCTTCTTTGTGCTGGGGTCTTGGCTGGAAGTCTCCATCTTGGCTCTGAGTTTGAGAGAAAAAGCCCAGGAAATGTTACTGGCAGAGGCAATATTACTACATTCAAGCAAATGTAGCCCAAATGAATATTTCATCAGGTTGGCTATTTTTATACCACTCCTGGCCAGCAGGATAAATTATGTGGCCAGATTTTCTTTGGGTGCTGCTTTAATTCATAGTAGAATCCCAACTTGAGACACTGGGGTTTGAGAAAGGGAAAACTTGATTGACATCAGGTATCAGATTTTGAAATACTTGATTGCGCATCGAAACCCAGAGAAAGAAAAGATCTGAGGCCTCTTCTCCACAGAAAATTCAGTCAAATGGAACAGAGCAAAGCTTCACACCTCCAAATACTCTCACATTTCACCTGGCTTGGAAAGGAGCTCCCTAACTGTTCACCTACGTGTGCATCTGACCCCAGGAGGGCCTGGGGTCAGCTTCCTGTGGTCCACCCTCATTGCTCCTGTATGTCTAGGGGCCCACAGAGTCGGCTGTTCTCTGTGAAGCTGGGGTGAAAGCATCTTGGGCTGGGGAGCAAACCACACCTTGGATTATTCCAGCAGCCCTCTCTAGGATGCTAATAACAATGACTGAATTGTCTTACTGACTCATTTTATCCCTGACAGAGAATCAAAAGAAGAATGTAAGTAGCCTCCACAATAGCAGCTTCAACATGTCAGGGATGTGCTCAATATTCTCCCTAATATCACCGCACCTCACCCAATAATTGATACATACCCTCTTGCAAACATTTACATTTTAGCCTGGACTGGACTACCTCTTAAAGTTCCAAAAGCTTACTGCTCACTGGGTAAAACAGAATTATGTTTTATTTGTTCTTACTCTTTCAAGGGTTTCCCTATGTTTTTGTATAATATTCTGAGACATCATAAGTCTTGTGCCTTCTCATGGTACTACCATAGTAAGTACTAATTGAATGTGTTGAATTCAATTGTTTGATTGTATTGAATACAATTGTCTGATTGTATTTCCTCTCAGCCTTCATTTTGATGAATACAACAATCCTACTTTGCTGAGAAAGGGATTATTTTCAAAGTATGTCACAAATATCAATTTACTTCCTTTCCTTAGTCCACCTATTGGAATAGGCAGGTACTGATTAAGCCCCCAAAAAGCAAATGAATTGCCCCAGGATGGGATCAACCAGCAGCAATAGCTAGCAAAGCCAAACTAGGATGCAGAGTTAGCCTCTCTCCCACACCACTGACCTGTGCAGCCCTGGCCCGCTGGGGGAGCTGGGCTCTTCCGTGCATTTTCGTTTCTTCATCATGGCTCCTACTGCTTTCTTCTCAGCTAGGACCTTTAAAGAGGAACCAGACTTCTGTGACTCCTTCTTTTCTAGAGTTGCCCACAGTTCATGAGGGCACAGTGAAGAGAACTCCCCATCTTATAAGCTACCAAAGGCAACTTTTAACACCAGCTTTACAAGTAGGTATGGACATTCTGTTACAGACATGGTCTCAGAAATCTAGCCAAGGGGGAAAATATGGTCTTATGTTTACAATTCTGATGAGACCTGGACAGCAACTGAGGGGCAAAGTAAGAAGAGACAAGAGCAGGACTTTTTGGACAATAGGAGGCGATAAAGGCAATTTCCATTTTGTACAGAAAAGGCAAACTTACCAACCCAAGAGGACTGTCATTTATTGGCTTTCCTACAATAGGAAATTTGAATGTCACAATAGATAAAAACCATGTTTTGCCTAGATTTCTGGCTATATTTATTTTTTGGAACTGGCCCTAGACAAAACCTCACTGTGGGCCCTTCTCCCTTCTGCCTGGTACTACTTTCCCTAGAAATAGTGTCTTCAAACTCTCTTCCTTCCTATTTCAGAATGATTGTTATTTACAAGCTGAAAAGGGTTTGATTCACATTACAATGGTATGCTGCAACAGTGACAAATGAATTGGAAAGTTTTTTTTTTTTTTTTTTTTTGAGACAGAGTCTCACCCTATTGCCCAGACTAGAGTGCCGTGGCATCAGCCTAGCTCGCTCAAGTGATCCTTCTGCCTCAGCCTCCTGAGTAGCTGGGACTACAGGCATGTGCCACCATGCCCGGCTAATTTTTTCTATATATATTTTTACTTGGCCAATTAATTTCTTTCTATTTTTTTTAGTAGAGACGGGGTCTCGCTCTTGCTCAGGCTGGTTTCGAACTCCTGACCTTGGACGATCCACCTGCCTCAGCCTCCCAAAGTGCTAGGATTACAGGCATGAGCCACTGCGCCCGGTCTTGGAAAGATATTTTGAGGCAAGGCCTTTTCTTTTCTTTTTTGTTTTTTGAGACAGAGTCTCACTTTGCTGCCTGGGCTACAGTGCTGTGGCGTCAGCCTAGCTCACAGCAACCTCGAACTCCTGGGCTCAAGCAATCCTTCTGCCTCAGCCTCCCAAGTAGCTGGGACTACAGGCATGCGCCACCATGCCCGGCTAATTTTTTCTATATGTATTTAGTTGGCCAATTAATTTCTTTTTTCTTTTTTTTTGAGACAGAGTCTCACTTTGTTGCCCGGGCTGGAGTGCCGTGGCATCAGCCTAGCTCAGAGCAACCTCAAACTCCTGGGCTCAAGCGATCCTCCTGCCTCAGCCTCCCGAGTAGCTGGGACGACAGGTATGCACCATCATGCCCGGCTAATTTTTTCTATATATTTTAGTTGGCCAATTA
>CAUYRT010017298.1:0-12058 GCA_963574885.1 Lepilemur ruficaudatus | reverse complement strand
TTGGTAACAACACAAGGTGTTCAAACTGAAGGATTACATCCTTTGGACAGGTTTTATTCCCAGGATATCAAACCCCTTGGCCATGACAGCAGCTACTGCTTCACACAGCAGCATACGCCACATGTTCACCTTCAGTATTTTACCTGAGAAGAAAAAAGAAGATATTTGTTTTTCTTTTTGAAAATCATTAAAGAATCTGTTACTTCTGGATTTTACTTAGATGTTTTTGGGCTTTAACTAGAATGACCTCCATCTTAAACCATAAGAGACAACCCCAAAAATAAAGGCATTTCTGTTCAAGAAATCTGTTTTTAACTGATAGAGATACAAGATCTGCAATGATCAGAACTGTCAATTTTATCTTTCTTTATAAAATTCAGAGTTCTTTCCCAGGCTTCACAAGGTCTAAAAATAATTATAAACCTTAATATCATATTGGTGAGAATTTTTTTTCCTAATAAAGTTTCAGTTCTCAGGCATGATCCTCACAAATGCCTACTTGCCTTATAATACATTAATTCAGTCTATTTTATATTTTACTATGTAATATAGCAGAAGGTCTAAAGTAAGAAAAGTTATCAGTTATTTTCTAAGAGCAGTTTCCATTATCAAGAACACCCAAAGAATCATTCTGGGACCTGTAGACCCTACTTTTATTGGAAATGTCCTATACCCAGTAGTCCTCCAATTGTTTACGTTCCATCCCATGGCCCTGAGGATAGAAAAACATGAAATGGGCAGAATTCTATTTCTGCTTTTTAAGCACAAGTTCAAATTTTGCCTGTTATAAATGATATGGATGACTGTGCCATCATTTGTGGGGGGAGAAAGAAAGGAGGGGTTTCATGAATAAAACAAATATGAAAACCATCCCGACCCAATTCAAATGCCCTGATGACACCCCACCCCTGATACAGCCACTAAATGAAGCACTCACCAGTCTGTCGATCTTTCTCCACACAATAGCAGCTATCGTAGAACTCTGTGAAAGTAGTTGCCAGCTCATAAATATAATCACAGAGAGTGTGGAGAAATAAGTCATCTAAAATTTTTTGCACAATCTCAGGGAATCGTAAAATGCACCGGCCTAGTTTCCATTCCTTCTCATGGTCCAAAATGATCTTGGTCTCTCGAGCAGCTTTCTGGAGCATCTCTTCATCAATATTGGCTAGACGTGCAATAGACCTGAAAAATTAGGCAATCATCATTGTTCCTTTTTGTTAGGCAAACTCATTCCCCACTCAAAAACACAGAATAAGTAATTGACATAAATCAGAAATTATCGTCAATTAAGAAGTTCTTATAAAATGAAGAATTTATTGTAGGGTTCACTATTAGGCAAATGAATAATCTGGTCTAAAGCATTTCATATTATTAAAAATGGGAATATAATTCTTTTAGGTGGGGTCAGAAGATACTTTCCTGGTATTTAAACCATGAGTGCCTAGGAGAATATCTGCCAGAGCAAACAGGGACAGGCTTAGAGATTCCAGTTATTACCTGCAATTCTAAAAGAGGACATATTTCCAAAAATGCTAGTACACAGAAAAGTCAGAGAAAAAATTTTTGGAGCAACTCAAGTATGCCTTCATTCGATACAAAACAAAGCAATGTCTACCCACAATTACCTGATTCTCGTGAAGGCGTACAACAAGTAAGCAGCTGTGTTTCCTCTGTCATCCAGCATCTTATCAAAGGAGAAGATGTAGTCGTTCAACCGGCTATGGGAAAGGTCGGCGTATTTGATACAGCCATAAGCAACAGATGTCTGAGCAGCCTTCAATTCCTCTGCAGTTAAGACCTTTAGGGGGAAAAAGAGCAATACATCATAGCTTACTGACTGCTGCTTCTGCCCTGGTGTCTCATAGGCAGAAGAGAGGGGTAGCATCTAATGGGTCTCTTTTATCAATAAACTTTAATACACACTGACACCAAGGTAGAATGACATAGGCCAATGTACTAAGAGAATAATGAAAATATACCTCATTAGCTATGCACAATGAAGAATGTTTCTATGAGAAAATGGATTTGTGAAATGTCAAACGTCACCATGAGTAATACTTTTTCCCAATGTACTCAGTAGATGTGAAACCAAAAGCACCAATTATTAGTTCATATCTACTTCATACCATGAACATTATGAGGTTATAGGAAACAATATAGTCAAACAAAAACAAAAAATTATTGTCAAACAATTACTTGAAATCAACAGTGTTATCAAGGGTAGAAGAAAGATTGTATTGTTTTGCTAACATTTTGTCATGTACTCTGAAGCATTATTAGACCCCAGGTAAGTGATCAAGGATTTCTCTTCTGGTCATGATACAGCAGTTTGTAGCAGACTAACCCTTTCCACCAAAAGCAACTATTTAAAAGGTGGGTAAAGGTCGGGCATGGTGGATCACACCTGTAATCCCAGCGCTTTGGGGGCTCAGGCGGGAGGATCGCTTGAGGCCAGAAGTTCGAGACCAGCCTGGGCAACATAGTGAGACCCCGTCTCTACAAAAAAATAAAAAAATTAGCTGGGTGTGGTGGTACATGCCCATTAGTTCCAGCTACTTGGGAGGTTGAGGCAGGATGATCACTTGAGTCCAGGAGTTGGAGGCTGCAGTGAGCTATGCACTCAGCCTGGGCGAAAGCAAGGTAACATATATAAAGCAACTGTTTAAAGTCACTAGAGAGCATCAACACAAGCAGAGTTTGAGGGGCTATAATTCCTGAGAGAAGGAAAACATAGGGAATGAGTTTCACATTTATTTGGCTTTTCCCTGAGGGCATTTTCCAAATCGCTATGTAGTGGGTATGGCAGTACAGAACCCAACCAGAAAGAAGTGGTCTTACTGGGTCAAGATGACAGAGTTCAGAGCATGATGCTGCCAAAGCAGCAAGGACAAAACCCCCAAGAGAAAGGAACCAGAGAGGAGTGAAAAACCTCTGTGAACAAATTTCTTTCAAATTGTCATATAGCTGGCATGCACAAGGCAAGACTCCCCAAAAACCTATCAGAAAAGAGCAAGTGGGTGATTAAAGAGCTGAGTGGAAACTTCAGCAGCTGTATGATGCGGGGCAGTCCCAGCAGCAGCAAGGTAAAAGGGCACTATTATGAAACGAGAAGGGCCATGTTTTAGGAGTAAGGACCTCACTCTAGGAGTAAAGACAAAATTGAAATAGTTCAGTCCTAACAATGCTCAAGACCAAAACTCACAGGATCAAGATAATCAGCTGGTACCTTTGTAAATTTTCACTTACAATGCCCAGCATCCAATAACAAATGAAGCTAAAAGCAAAATGAAATGACTACTCACTATTGGTGGGGGTGTGTATGAGGAAGGGACAGAAGAGAAATGAAACAACAGAAACCAAAGAAAAAAGATAACAGCAACTTTAAAGTCTGAAACTGTTTAAAATGAAGCTATTTTGAAAATACTTATTAATGATAAAGGAGAAATGTTAACTTTACAGTAGAGAAAATGATGGTATCTCTTTAAGTAATCAAAATTCATATTATTAATCATGAGATGCAGCAACATCATGTGCCTCCTGGTATGAACTGGGAAGGACTCTATACCTGTTCTTGCCAAGACTGCGTAACTGAATATAATCATGAGGAAGTATCAGACAAGTCTAACTAAGGGATGTTCTACAAAGTAACTGATTAGTCTCTTCAAGTGTAAAGGTCATAAAAGTCAAAGACCTATCACTATAAATCACTTTTGTTTATTCTGGAATTTCATATAAATAAAATCATAAAGTATGTGCTCTTATTCCATGTGTTTTTATTGCTGATTAGTTTTTGTTGAATTAATGGAAAACCAAAGAACTGCCCATATTAAAGAAGATTAAAGGGATATAACAAATAAAACATGTTATCCTGGATTGGATCCTGGACTAGATAAAGGACATTAGTGAGACCAACGGTGAAGCTGGAAGAAGGGCTGCAGATTAGTTAATGATATTATATAAATGTTAATTTCCTGATTTTGACAATCACACTATAGCTATGTAAGATTCGTATTTGGAGAAGTAAAGTGAAAGACATATGGGAATTCTGTGTAGTATTCTGCAAGTTTTTTATGTCTAAAATAATTTTGAAATGAAGAGTTGGGAGAAAACCATGATTAAGATGTTCAAAAAAACTGAAAGAAGAAAACTGGATGAGAAGATGAAAAAAATGTCAACAGATATCTTGAATAGATAACAATAAAAAATATATCTTAAGTAGAAAAAATTCAAAATGAAACAAATAAAAAAAAAGTCAAAGCATAAGAAACACGGGGGCCAGGCATGGTGGCTCACGCCTGTAATCCTAGCACTCTGGGAGGCTGAGGTGGGAGGATTGCTCAAGGTCAGGAGTTCGAAACCAGCCTGAGCAAGAGCAAGACCCCGTTTCTACTAAAAGTAGAAAGAAATTAATTGGCCAACTAAAAACATATAGAAAAAATTAGCTGGGCATGGTGGTGCATGCCTGTAGTCCCAGCTACTCAGGAGGCTGAGGCAGGAGGATCGCTTGAGCCCAGGAGTTTGAGGTTGCTGTGAGCTAGGCTGACACCACGGCACTCTAGCCCGGGCAACAGAGTGAGACTCTGTCTCCAAAAAAAAAAAAAAAAAAAGAAACTATGGAAGCTAGAAGACACTGGAATGCCATCTTTAAAATGCTGAAAGAAAATAGCTGGTTAAATATAATTCTATGCCTAATAAAAACATTGTTCAAATCCGAAGGCAACATAAAGACATTTCAGACAAACGATGACAAAATTTGTCACCATCAGACCTGCGCTACCAAAAAAATACTAAAGGTGATCTTCAGATTAAAGGAAAATAATCCCAGATGGAAGAGAAAAACTTCCAGAAAGGAATAATGTACACAGGAAAGGTAAATATGTAGGTAAATGTAAACGAATACTTATAGTTTAAAGAAAAATACTAAAAATGGACAAAAGACTTCAATAGGCCCTTCGCAAAAGATTATCTGGACGGCCAGTAAGCTTAAGAAAAAGTAGTCAATGTCACTCACTATTCATCAGAGAAATGCAAATTTTAACCGGAATGATGCTATTACACACTTACCAGAAATGCTAAAATTAAACACTGACTAAACCAAGTGTTGATAAACATATTGGGCAATGGAACTCTCATATATTTGTAATGGGAGTATATTAATGGTTACAACTTTTACCTTGGCAATTTTTAATAAAGTTAAGCATAAGCCAACCCTATAACCCAGTAATGCCATTCTTAGACACATATTCAAAAGAAAAAGTATATGTATCTCTAAAAGGGTTTGAACAACATGTTTAAATTAGCTTTTTATTCATAATAGACGACAACTGGAAACAATCCAAATGTCCACCAACAGGAAATAAACAAAATGTGGCACGTTAATTCAACAAAAACTACTCAGCAATAAAAAACACATGGAAAAGAGCATACTTTATGATTTCATTTATATGAAATTCCAGAATAAACAAAAGTGATTCATAGTGATAGGAAAATTTCTGGCATGACAGAAACATTATCTTGAGTGGTATTATAAGGTATATATATGTGTAAAAATTCATCAAGCCTGTGCCATTTTATTGTAGGCAAATTAACAACTTATAGAAATAATAGCTGAGGCTGGTGTAGTGGCTCATGCCTACAATTCCAGCACTTCTGGGAGCCAAGGTGGGAGGACTACTTGAGCCTACGATTCAAGACTAGCTTGGGCTAACATGGCAAGACTTTACCTCTACAAAAAATAAAAAAGAATTAGCCAGGCATGGTAGTACATGCCTGTAGTCTAGCTACTCAGGTGGCTGAGGTGGGATGAGAGCTTGAGCCCAGGAGTTCGAGATTGCAGTGAGCTATAACTGGGCCACTGGACTCCAGCCTAGGTGACAAAGCAAGACTGTCTCCACTGTCTCTGAAAACACCGCCCCCCCTCCCCGCCCCAAACTAGCTGGGGTAATCAAAGAGCCAAAGCAGTTTTTATCATCAAGCAGACTAAACAAAATGATTATGTCACTAAATGTTCCACTTTTCATCTGATTGTGTCAGATGTGCCTAAGCTAGGATTAAAAAGCAAAACTACTTTGGAAATCCAGTTGGGTAGACTTGGCCACCATCTATAGAAAGTATAGAGAAAAACTATTTTCCATTTCATTTTGCTGGTAATGGAAAGAGAATAGGTGGAGAGGATATAAGCCCTATGGCCTGCCTGCACACTCTCTGGATTGACAGCGATCTACCTAAACCAAATAAGAAGGCTTCTCCTTAAAGTATCTGTTTGTGTGTTTGGTTCTTTCATGTCTACATCTCATCCTCTTCTGTTTCCCCTTCTGTAGTTTTATTCTGCTGCATGTCCATTCCAAAATATCACCTCATTTGCTGGAAAGAAGATGTAAGATCCCCTGCATCTCAATCCTTGACCTCCCCTCTGCTATTCCCATCTTTAAAAAAATTGTTTTCCTTGTTGACTTTTCTTCATTTTGATAAAATTCCTCCAGACTCCACACAAACCCAACCATAGTCCTTTCTATGGGTGCTATGAAAGGCCATGATGTTGCCTGCCCCGATGACTCATCAGTGGCCTTGGGTAGTATGTGTTGACTTCTATGACTAATCTACAAATGCTCCCAGAGAAGGAGCTCAGCAAATGCAGACTCTAATGTTAGCTGAAGAATCAACCCCCTTCAGTCCGCAATATTCTCCCATCACTGGGAACTGCCACCAAGAAGCAAAGATACTATGCTACACCGACGAAGGAGGAAAAAGTCATAGCCTTTTGTAATAGCCAAGAAAGAACTATATTTTCAAAATAAATGCTCAGTTATTCACCAAAGAAACTTACTGTGCAATAAAATCTAAGCACCATAAGTCAGCCCTGGGTGGTGTGGCTCCTTATAATTCTCCTCAGTTCTCTTGATGAAAACAAAAATGAGAAATCCTGATGCATAGGACACACTATGCTAATAAGGCCTTGGATTACCTTGTCTCTTTCTTTTTCCTTCAATTTGTCCATGGATCGTTTTAATCCTTCTTCCAGAAGGTCTATGAGGCGCACTGTTTCACCTGAACGTGTTTTAAACTTCTTCCTAAAAAATTTAAAAGCCCCAGTCAAACAGATTTTGAAACAGACCTTTCAACTTAGAAATCTTTGAAAAGTTTTGAGTGAGCTGACCACAAACTGTAACATATGCCTTTTATGAATGTCTAAGGTACAGGTTTCCCCTGAGAACTATTAAGACAGGGCTTCCTGGCAATGGTAACACTGCCTTATTCCAGGTGGCAACAGGGAGGGTGCCAAAAGACAGGGTGCTTTCAAGTGTCTCTCTTATCTAGCCCTCAGCTCAGAGTATCCTGTGCTTTAGCTCCTAACAGCATTCTCTACATGTTCACTTTTAATACAGTCCCTAGCAGGGAAAGAAAGAAGATATTGGTTAATTTATTCACTTTCCTGGAACATAAAGTTTTGCTTAGTTGTTTTACCCTTTTAGAAAAATTACTAATAAATACATGTTTCCTTGTAGAGTTGTTTGAAAAGTCAGCAAACTCTTTACTGGAATGTCGTTTGCATTTTTCTGTCTAGTGATTCCTCTTGTTCAGTGGTAACCAATCCTGGACGCAGATCAGAATCAGCTGAAGAGGTTTAAAAAATAGAATGCCAGGCCCCCACACAGATCTAGTGAAATCAGAACCTCTGTGGATGAGGCAAAACCACTTATAAGCACTGCCCTGCGCAGCTGCACTATTAAAAAGCATTTTGTGAAGAAAACGGGATTTAACTTATTAAACACAGCAGAAGTTTACATGACACCAAGTATATAATTTTTCTTTTTCTTTTTTTTTTAGGTTAAAAATCCTTCAAACATAACAATGGTACTTTCTACTAAAGTTTTATTTTTAGAGCTTGCCTTAGAAAGAATTTATTTGCCCTTAATCACATTTTAAAATTATCCCATAAATACCTTACATACTTGTATGGCTTTATGCCATACCCTCCTTCTTGAGTGTCCAACTTCCAAATCTCTGATGAATGAAAATCATCATAAAGCCAATTCAACGTACTAAAAGAAGTCTTCCTTAATGCCTCTGTTTTGCAGTAACTGGTCCTTTTGGGTACTCTCTACCTGTGCCTGCCTTCAATTTTTGTTTTTTGTGTTGGTCTACTCTGACCAGTGGCTACACTATGAGGGATGTATATCTGAATACCAATCGAGCTTTTAAAAAGCACAGTCGCCTAATATCCACTTTAGACCTAGTAAGTCAGTAACTTCTAGCAGTGGGGCCTGGCATGTATATTTTCACAGGCTCCACAGGAGGTTGCTCTGCTCTAGATGACAGGCTCCTTCAAGGAAGATTTCCTTATAGATATTCTGTTTCCATATAGATATTCTACGTATCTACATGCACACTGTGGAGCACCCAGCCAACACCATGCATAGCAGATGCTCAATAAACAGGTGCCTGGGGGATAGCAAGATGATGACATAAAAGGATACAGTATTTATGTATAAAACATTAAAAGAGAAAATGTCACTAAAAACAGATGGCAGAATCTGTGAGCATATTAATGGAAATATTTAAAATATGGTTAACTGCCACTGGTTAACTACCATATAAATTATTCTCTTAAATATGTAAGACTGTTATGTATCCATAAATAATAAAAATGGAATCGTGAAAAAAAAATTGAGTTAGGATGCCATAATTACATGATACTGAGTACAGAAATATAAAAAAAAAAAAAATTAACAAGATTCCCTTAGTCATTACATGATAAATGAATTAAATGCCAAGATATGAATACTAGTGATAAACGTAGTAGAAAATAAATCTGATAATGTCAACCAACTGTAGGAATATCATCTAAATGTTCGAAAACCCAACAGTTAAGAAACTAAGATACTGTAACGATACTCAACTCACTGGTTAGCTTTTAAGCACTTTCTTAGGATAAATGCAATAATATCTTTTGATTTCAAAAAAATACACTTCCACAGAAAAGTCACATATTATAATTAGAAAATGTTTCCAACAAGGTATTTGACCTCTATATAATTAGTATCTGTAATATCCTGACACACCCAACTGCCCTTTATATGCTCAATCATGGATTGTGTACATTGGCAGGGCACATCTCGAACTAATTCATGTGGTTTTTACAAGCATCACCACCCTCTCTGTGGGATGGTAGTATTTAATACTTGTCACCAAATCGAAGATGTCATAGATTTAAGAGGCATGCTGATTAAATGGCAGGTAATTCTAAGACATTAGTGAATATGAGATGTTAAATGTGAAAAATTTGTGCCTTTGAATTAATTCTGTATATAAATATTTAATTGTGTTTACCTTTTTATTTCATACGCATTGAACAGAATGTGGGGAAACAATTAGAAAACAGAAAAACAATGTATGGATATTAACATGTAGGTCTCTAATAAATATTTTTGAGACAAACACAAAAATGAAAGCAGTGAATCTTAAAATCTAATTGGATTCTCGATAAACTTACACCTTTTGACCAAGTGTTCAACTGTGAAGGAAAAAACAAAGACATTACAAAATGCCTGGACTATATTGTTGAATATTTTGTCTAAAATCTGAGATACCTTTACAGATTTCGTAATTTAGCTCTATGAGAGGAGATCTAAATTATAGTAGATCTACTTTATAATTTGTTAAGTCTACAGTCTGGTTTTCATTCAACTTTGCATATACTCTCTCCCTAAGAGGCTACCCTCTGGCACCAATGAGACATAAATACAAAATGACTCTTCAGGGTTTACCATTACAACATATGTAGATTAAAGAAAATCATAGACTGTCTAATATGGTATCAGATGAAATGTAGCCTCTTCCAAGAAAATGGGGGGGATCAGTTACATCATTACCATCTTCGGATTTTCCAAACTTACTTGTCTTCCCCTAGCACCACACCAAATCCAGCATGGGTCACTCGAGTTACTTTAGGGTCATACCAACCGATCATCTGAGCAGCAGCAAATATTGCCTGGAAGTGCACAGACTGCAAAGCAACAATAGAAAGTTACTTGCTAGTTTTCTAATAATAAAAAGACTTAAGGCTCTTGTGCTTAGTATTAAAAATTTATAAAATTCAAATCACCCAAAAATCTTGTGAGGCAAGTATTATCATAAAAGCTCTTCCATTATTCCCTACATAGAAACAGTTAAGAGCAAGACTATCATCATACTTTTTACTATGCTCAAAGGTTTTTAAATAACATCAATTATGTTTTAGGTCTCACAACAACCCCATCAATAGGAACAATGCCTGAGGTTCAGAGAAGTATCCTTTTCCAATTTGTGGAGATAAGCTGAAAAGTTGAGAAGTGTACAGGTCTGGCTGGCTCCAAACCCTGTTCTCTCTCCTGTTACATTTATGTTTGGAATCTTAGTCTTTGGGGATAATTTATACAGCCTTCTAGTGCCAAATGCCAACAACCTCACCGTATTGTCTCACCTCCGATCAGACAATGTTAAAACATAAAAAAATCTACAAACTCACTTGTCCACTGTCCACCACATAGATAATCATATCTGCTTTTTCCTCAAACAGTCTTTGCTTAAGAGCAGCCAGGTCAGATGTATCATAGGTATACCCTCCATCTGATTTTACTATGGTTAACGGTATGGAACACCCTGGGACAAACACAATCTTTCTGCCATCATCCACTTGCACAAATCCTAGGAAAAAAATCAATAATGTTAAAAGAACCCCAAAGAAATATGAATGCTTAGTCATTCTAGAAATATTTTAGAAAATATTTATGAGAGAGCTAAAGAAATCACATAATTTTTTCTCACCATGATCTAATAGAAGCCTTAGAAAAATGGCTGCTTTCAAGGTTGTCTGGGCACCCAGGGTGCTGTGAGGTCACAGGTCAGATATCCTGGCAGTTATCTGGACTCATGCTACACTTGGCTCCCAAACTTTATGCAGTACCTCACGGAAGCCCACCTGCTCAGCAGATCCAGAACAGAAAAATCTGTGCTTTGCTTTTAAGCTAACTCTCTCCCCTTGGAGAAAGATGCAATTCCTATATTGACTTTTCACTACATGCTATAAAGTTGTTAACACTGTCCCAGGATCCAGCAAACAAACATGGCAGAATTTAGCATTTGGAATGAGAAATGAAAAGGAAAAAAAATCATGTTCACATACTTATGTTATGATGAAAAAGGCAAAATTCTTGAATGCAAGAAGGGACAGAAAAGACCATGATCAACAGTTGTATATTTGAGTGCTACTATGTGCCCAATACTAAGTCTTAACTTTAACCTTCACAATAACTCTATATAGTAAATAACTTTGTGCTTTCTCAGTTTAGAAAACTGAGGCTTGGTAAGGTAAAAGCAGTGCCTTTAAAATAAAATAGTGCCTAAAAATTGAAGCTCTGAAGCCAGACTGCCTAGGTTTATCTCAGACTTATCATTTATAAGCTATGTGACCTTGGGAAGTTATTCGCTTCTCTTATGCTGTTTTCTCATAAAATAAACATCCTTAAAATTCTATTATCTTAAAAATATGGCCCCTAGGCCCTAGAGACTGTGATTAATAAATATTATTTCTCATTCAAGGAACTTCGTTTCCTTGGAGATCTGACTGATCCCAGATCTGAGGCAAGATTTGTACAAAATGAGCCTGGATTATTATATACCATAAAGCAATTAAACTATCGAAGACTACAGGGGCTGAGAAAAACAAAACAAAAATACAACATAAAACAGAAAAGCCAATTTGAAGAGGCTACCATTAGCCAAAATTGAGACAACTTGCGGATACAAAGAATAATAAAGGTAATTGAAAAATATAAAATATAACCCATTCACAATAATGCTAAAATCAACTCACTTGTCATATCTGGAAGATGCTAAGAATCATCTGACAACTGATAAAGAAAAAAAGAATTAGGGCCGGGCGCGGTGGCTCACGCCTGTAATCCTAGCACTCTGGGAGGCCGAGGCGGGCGGATTGCTCAAGGTCAGGAGTTCAAAACCAGCCTGAGCAAGAGCGAGACCCTGTCTCTACTAATAATAGAAAGAAATTAATTGG
>CAUYRT010017296.1:0-17429 GCA_963574885.1 Lepilemur ruficaudatus | reverse complement strand
AAATTAATTGGACAACTAAAAATATATAGAAAAAATTAGCCGGGCACGGTGGCGCATGCCTGTAGTCCCAGCTACTCGGGAGGCTGAGGCAGTAGGATCACTTGAGCCCAGGAGTTTGAGGTTGCTGTGAGCTAGGCTGATGCCACGGCACTCACCCTAGCCCGGGCAGCAGAGTGAGACTATTTATAAAAAAAAAAAAAAAAAAAAAAGAAGGAAACCTTCAAGCAAAGCACAACAAAATCTCGGATTAATTAGGAGAAAAAGAGTTAATACTTTTCTCAAAGGGTCTATTTAAACTTAAACTAAAAGAAAATATGTAATCTTTCTGGGTTATTTGTATTTCAGATTGATTTAGAAAGAGTGATATTTATATCATTAGAAAAAGCCCATGGGATATTGTGTATGCTATTTATAATTTTACTCTGTTATGCAGCAATATTGGAACCCTCCATGTGATTTTCTGCAAATCCATTTCAAAAACAGCATTGATTTTCTAGAGGTTGTAATTCCTTTTCATTCGATAGCAACCAGGTTTGTTCACAAGATGACCTTTACTGAACTTGAGCATATATTGCCAAAAGCAGGGGTAGATACATACATTTCTGATAAAAATCATGTGATCAGAAATCATTGGGCATTCATTTGTCATGTGATTGCTTTTTTCAATGACTAGGATGACTCAGAAGAATCTCTGAATTGGACATGACTCTGCTGGAAGTGAAGGAAGTCATGATTACCTGCCAGATGCAAACCCTAAACAAGTATTTTATACACATTGCTCCTATTTCTCCCAGCAACTCTTATACCATACTCGTTTTATCATTTCATATTATAGGAACTTAATCTTAAAGAAAGAAACTTGCCCATGTTCATACAGGTTCACACAAAACTGGAATTCAAATTTAGATATTGTATTTAGACTCTTACTGGGTGAAAGGGAGCTATAATCCTAAGATTCTTGTGTTGAGAGTCAATGAAAGGAACACATGAGATATAAAAACATGCCAGGATATAGTCCTTTCAGGTCCCACCATTTCTAAGAGTCCAGCACATCCCTGAGTTCCACAGTAGAAGAGAATAATGGTCCATCATCCTTTAGAACATATTAGCCACTCCAGAGATTTCACATAATTCATTATTTTACAATTCATTGGAACACATTTAAACATATACAGCAGTTGAGTGAATTTTCTGATCCACATATCTACTTCCTCGATTCAGTAATTACCAAAAGTTTCACATAATTGATTAATTTGTCTTTTATTTTATTTTATTGCTGTAAAGCAAATCTGAATCACTTTTTTTCATTCCTATATTCTTTCATATGTATCTATAACAAACATGGACATAATCGCACACAACTGTAATGCCATTATAACACCTAATAAAATTATCCCTAATTTCTTAGCATCATCCAATACTCAGGGCATAATCGAATTTCTCTGTCTCAATTTTTTAATACTTATTTTGTAAAACACATCCAGAGAACCAGAAAGCAAGGTCTATTCATTGCTTTTAGCTGTTACACCCTTCCTTTTTTTTATTTTTTGTCTATACCATTGCATTGTTTTGCTTGTTTTTAAGGAGGGGTAGTGGCAGTAAGAGATTTTGAATGGAGAAAATTATCATAATGAACTAATAGATTTTAAACAGTCAACATGAATCAATGGATTGCATTCAATCTCTGTATAATGCGCAAAGTGTTCCATGTTGCACCAGTGGAAACTTGCTTAGGTTGGGTTCTTGGTCCTTCTGACAGCTTCTCTGCTTTCTGGAACAACACAATATCTCAGGCTTGTCATGTATATATAAACCATCTCTCCAAGGAACACTGGCTGCTTTTAATAGGAAAAGGTCATAGATAAAAAATAGGAAAAGAGACCACAATTTTAACAGTAGGGGGGCTCACTGACATTGGGATGTCATTGCTTCTAGATTTTTTGTTCTGTTTTATTTTGTTAGTTGTAAAGAACTTTCTTTTAACAAGAAAAAAATTCATGTGTTTATTCTTGAATTCCAGTTCAAATGCAATATTTGATAATATTTTTACTTAACTTTGTTCATTTTAGGTCTGTGCCTCTTTTATGTGGAAAATCTTGATAACCAACAACATTAAATTGGTTACTTATGTATTATCTTATAATGTATTAAATATTTTAACAATAACAGTATTACTGCTAACAATTAGAAGCATGTGCATTTTAAGATTTCTTCACCACTCTATTTGTCTTTATAATATCTTTTACTAAGTGTGATAGTTAAAATACAGTTTTTTAAAATAACTTGAAATCATTTGTTTTCTATATGTAGCTATGCCACCAACTTGATAAGAGTTCTATTTGTCTTAGAAAGAGTTTTTAGGAATTATTTTATTTTCTTTATATTTCATTTTATTTTTTGGATCTGTAAAACATTTTGTAGTTCCAAAGCCAAAACTATATAATAAGATATATGCAGAGAATTTTTTACTTCCTTCTCCTATAGATAACCATAGATAAGATTGTGTATATGTGTGTGTGTGTTTATATGTATGTGTATGTGTATATGTATTTTTTTTACTCAAAAGTTAGCATAGCTCTGGGTTCCTCCAATGTTGGAAATAGAAGAATTCAGCAAAAATACTGATAAAAAGATGCTTGTAAGGAAGGGAAGAGTATCAAGGAAGTGTCTGTCATGTTTTAGAATCTAGCTTTTCAAAGCATTCTAGGGAGGAGAGGGTCATTAATTACACCAAATGCTGCTAAAAGGCCAAATGAGAAAGGACCATTGGGTTTGGCATAAAGGAAGTCACTCGTTGATGCTAGCAAGAGGAGTTTTGAGGAGTGTAGAGATAGCCATCTGATTACAGGACACTAAAGAAACAATGGGAGGGGCGAAGTTGAAAATATGAAGTATATGCATCACTTCTGAGAAGTTGCCCTATGATGAAGAGAGGAACGTGATAACTGGAGGAAAGGATTGGGGACAAAAGGGTTTTTTGTTTTAAGATGGCAGAAATAATCATGTTTTTTATGTTGCTTGCAATATTCCCGCATTGAGGTGGGGTAATAATGATGCAGAAGAAAGAAGTTTCCTAACTGTTGGAGCGATGTCCTGGCAGAGGCACGAGGAAGTGGAATCTAGTGCACCAGGGGAGGGGTTAGCCATGGAAGTAGGCATAGACAGTTCATGTCCGGAAATTAACAGGAATAGAAACAGAGTTGTTGAGTGTGAATGACAGTTGTCAGATATAAAAGTCGAAGGAGTTTGTTTAAATCATTTGAGTTCCTCTATTTTCTCAGCAAAATAGGATGATTGTCAGCTGAAAGGGAGGGAGACAGTAGAGATGCTGGATGTGTGAGGAGAGAGGACTTGGTAGGAATGAGTGCCAGCTGCTTTCCCCACTGCTCTTCACATTCTTACTCTCCCAAGGACCACATGGGAGTAAAGAAGTTTGTCCCCCTCCAATACGAAGGGTCCCTCCTAGGCACTCCGTTGCAGTATTACCTCACAGGGATTATTCTTGATAATATCAAACATATTTATGGTTATCTGGGAACAGACAACTGTTCTATACTATAATTGGTTTTAACTTGAATAGTTGATGACATGGCACTAGGTTTGGGAATGGAAGAAAGAAAGAATGATCCATGGGCAAAGTGGCACACACCTGTAGTCCCAGGTACTCGGGATGCTGAAGCAGGAAGCTGATTTGAGCCCAGGAGTTCAAGGCCAGCCTGGAAAACATAGTGAGACCCCATGTCAGAGAGAATGATCCACAGCCAAATCCTTAAAGTGGTGGTGCTGTGAGCAGGGCCACATGCCACGGACTGTCTGCTTCTGACATGGGACCTGCACCACCTGCCTCTCTCCTGTCAGTATCCTTACAGCCTCTGTTTCAAGGTGTTTCATTGTAAGAAAATTAAATTTGAGCAGCTCCAAATGAAACATTCAGCTTCAGTGGCAATTACTCCTGGATCCACAGCCTCTTGTCTGAAGTGTTTGTAAGACATGGTATTGGTGGGCAGGTGGTTAAGTCTTCTGGCCTCTGAGTTCATGTCAGCTGGCTAATTAGGAAAAAAGGTCTAATGTACTAAGAAGCTCAGGTGGAGCCCTTGCCCAGTTCAGCCAGTTCTCATTTGTCCTGCAGGTTGGATATTGGACTCCAGGGTTTAGAGTGTGAGTTCTCGTGGGTCCCAGAGCATCTACTTTCCTTTTGTTACATTTATATTTGCTGGAGAAGAAAATCAAACTATACACCTTTAGAAACAAATAGCACCGACCTGTGACCCTGGTTATGGGAATTCCATCAATAATAACTTCAAGAGAGTGCATTTTGCCTGTTAATCTTTCAGGGGATAAAAACCCAGCAAAAGATATTTTCAGAGATAATGTACTAGAAATTTCAGAAGGCAAATACATCATGGGTGGGATGGGAACCAGGGAGATGTGGTCTAGTGCAAAGAGGACGGGGGCAGAAAATCTGGTGTAGCATTTCATGGAATGAGTGTGTGACCTTATGTAAATTAGGAAGCCTTTGTTTCTTCTGCAAATGGGGACAATAACATAATCACTTCCATGGGAACTTGTTAGTATCTGTGGAGATAATGCATGCAACAAAAACTTTGAAATTATACAGTTTTCAATAAATAAATTTGCTCCATGGCCCCTATCTAAATTATAATCTTCTGTCTGTGAAATCTTTTGGGAAGAAAGAAAGGATGGCAGAGAGGGAAAGAGAAAAGAAGAAAGGAAATAAAGGTGAGAAAAAGAGAAGGAGAAGGCAAGAAAGGAAAAGAGATTGTCAGGTTAGCTATCTGCAAGAGCACACAGAGAGAAAAGCAACGATTTTACAGTGGTGAAATTTGGCCAACACCACTTTAACATTACAAGCAAGATTAACCCTGCAAGTGATATCTTGGTGATAGTTTGTACACTTGACAAGACGTGGTGAGAAAGGCATGTCACTTCTGTAAAGGATTCTTTCCCCAAACCTGTAACTCCAGCCTAATTATGAGAAAAGCATAAGACCAACTTGATTTGAATGGCATTCTAAAAATTATATAACCAGTGTTCTTCAAAAGTGTCAAGGTCATGAAAGACTACAAAAGACTGAGGAACTGTCACAGCTCAGAGGGGATTAAGAAGCAGGGACAACTAAATGCAATGTGGTATCCTGAACTGGATCCTGGAATAGATATGAAAAAAATATGAAACACGAATTTAGTATAGATTTATCAATAGTATCAATTTATCAGTAGTACCAATATTGATTCTTTAGTTTTGACAAATGTACCAAAGTGACATAGCAACAGTAATAAGGTAGGATGTTCACAATGGGAGAAACTGGGTAAAGGATATAAGGGAATTTCCTATATTATCTGTGCAACTTATATATAAACCAAAAATTATTCCCCAAAAAAATTTTATTTAAAAAAAGATTCATACCCTTTGATCCTACAATTTTATGTCTGAGCATTTATTCCAAGGAAATTATCAGAAGTATTAGCAGAGATTACTGATTAGATAGTAATTTATTGTAGGAAAAATTAGAAATCCCTGTATGTCTGACAATCAGAAAACTGACACATTAAGGCATACCATGTTATAGAATGCCAGTCAGTCATTAAAATCAGCCTGTGGGAGCAGATCAGGGGGTGGTCTGGGGCTGAGTGTGCAGTGGGATTGACTACAAATGGAGTCAAAAATGGAAGCTTTTTGGATGATGGAAATGTTCTCATTATGGCAATGGGTACATGAGTGCTTATCAAAACTGTATACCATGAATGGATGTATTTTGTTGCATCTAAATTACATGTCAATAAATGTTTATTTTAAAACATTCAAGGGAAAAACACTAAAATAACCATGAAAATGGCTATATACATGTATGTGGTTTGTGTGAATTTGTTTTGATTAAAAAATAAAATAGTTACTAAGGCTCCAGCCTTAAATATTTGTAGGAATAGAGCATGCTACCAATGCATAAGAATATAAATGTGATAGTGCTCTTGAAAATCCTAGAGATATATAAAGTGCTATGTCTATTATAGTACACTTAAAAGCAGACATTAATTCCAGAAAAAGATTCACTAGTTTTTGTGCAGTCACGCTCATTCTTGCTTATAACAGTAAGAGAAAACAGCTACATCTGAGGAAGTCATACAGGGAAGAAGTTAAGAGTGCATGCTCTGGAATTGAAAGATCTGCATTCAAGTCCTGACTCCATAACTCACTAGATAAGTACCTTGGGCAAATTGTGTAGCAGCTGGTATCTCGATTTCCTTATCTTTAAAATGTTCCTGTAGGATTGTTGTGCAAATTAAATGACCCAGAGCGTTTATTTAAATGTGTATCAATGCCTAGTTCAAAATGTGTACTGCACTCAATATACACAAAATATAACTACTACTACTATTACTATATTATTATTATTATTACCATTACTATTTCTGGCCACAATAGACCAACCTATAGAACTCTCAAGGCCTTTTTTTGCTAATTATTCCACTGGGCAAGGTAAAGCTCTGAAGCTATTCTAATGCTAGCTAAGCACTTAAGCACAGGTTTAGCCCCTGTCAAAATGGCTAAGTCATCTCATTTCTTTTATTGTCCACTCATCTGTTTTTGGCTCGGAGCAAATACCTGTTTCTGGTATCACGTTTTCTGCAACTTGGTTAGATTTTTAGCATTTACCTTCTCAGGACACATTTCAGAGCAATACTGCCTATGTATATAATTTGATATTGAACCACCTAACCTTTAAATATATCCATATTTTAAAATATATATAAATATATATATTTTAAATATCTATATGGTTTAAAATATATTTTAAAATCTACATATTTTTAAAATCTATATATTTTAAAATAGATATATTTAAATATCTATTTTAAAATAAATATATATATATGTGTGTGTGTCAGATACTACCTGTTCTTTGTGGGCACAGAGATGGGCTCTGGAGAAAAAAGGAGCGTGGTTCAACAGGCTGCTCTGACGAGTAATAATGATACATCTCGGGCACATTGCTTCACACCCTTCAGCCTTAGTTTCTTCATTTTTAAAGTGTGAGTAATGTTATCTTCCTTGTGTATCCAAATAAATAACAAAATTCATTCAAAACCATACTAGGTGACCTGTTCCACAGTGAATGAAGTTAATATTTATTAAGTAAATTTTAAACTTGTTAAAACTTTATATGAGCTAAAGTGTTCATAATATTTTAATGGTATTGTGGATGGGGATCTAATCATCCCAGCAATCACCCTTCCAGAAGGTGCTATTCCCCAGGGAAGGATTGTGTGATCATCAAATGTCACAGCTGTAGCAGCTGCATAAATACCAAGTTCACCTCAGAACAGAGCTCACATAACGCCGAGTAAGAATCCACTGCTTCTACCTGAGGTCTAAGAAGTGCCCTTGCTTTCTTTCAAAATTAAAACAAAACAAAGCAAACAAACAAACAAAATCCCACTACCATTTTCAGTGTTCTGGGGGACAGGGCAAGAAAGCCCTGGTAGTGGCTGGAGAAGGACAGTCCATGCTTCTGCTTTCCTGCAGGTGAATAGCAGGTGTCAGAGTGGCTGGCGGGATGGCGCCCTGGACCTGCAGAGCTCCCTCCTATATTTTTCCTTCTCTCTGTGTGCAAGGAGAGCAAGATATATAGGGCAGGGAACCCCACTCACTAATGACTGTGGACCAGCTAATGTCCCAAAGAGAGAGAGACAGAGAGAGCAAGACAGAATGTGTGTGTGTGTGTTTGTGTGTTTGTGTGTGTACGTGCTTGAGAGCTAGAAAGTAGAGAAGGAGTAGGTCAGGTAAGGCGGTGAGTGAAGGCAGGTGTGGCAGAGAGAGAATGTGCTAAAAGCTCTTCTACCTTTATCCCTAAGGCAGTAACATGTTCACTTCTCCAGCGGGCCTGTGGCAGATGAAACTGCTGTTAGCCAATATTTCCAGTTCCTCTTTGCAGTCGCATAGTAGGTGTGCATTCCCCTCCCCTTCTGGCCAATAAAACGAGAGCGAAGTGATCCCTGTTGCTCTGGGCAGAAGGAGTTGATGGCCAGGATTCCACTCTCCAGCCACCCTTTGGCAGATGGCACAATTGTGGAAGCTAGTGGAGGAGCAGTGCTCAGCTGTCACATGAAGGACAGCTGCCTGGAGGCACGTGGACACAAAATGGGCCTTGTGTAAACCTTTGTTGTTTTAAATTCAAGGTCGTCAGTATCACAGCGTAAACTAGCATACCTTAACTGATGCCCAACCCTGTGCCTTATCATTAGAGGCCAGGCAAATTAAATAATCTTTTAACTCAAAGAACATACATTCTTGTAGGGAAAGATAGGCACACGTTAAGACACTAAGCATTTGGTGTGAATCCAAAAAAATGTTTGTTTCCCTTCTCCACCCTCCAGCTCCACCTACCCCTAGACCTCTGCTTCTGGTTGGATGGCGTGGCTCCAATAATGGTGAGAAACTTTTCAACCAGTGGCCATTCATGTAGCACCTGTGTTTAGAATACTGTATGTCAGGCTCTGCACCAGAAATGAAGGATGCAGCCATGAATAATCCCTGCAGTGGTGCTGGGGTGGAGGGGAGTCAGATAATAAATTTTAAAATATAAATTGACCGTGTAGTAAATGCTGTGAAGGAAACTAAATGAGGGAATGGGGTGGGGGAAGATAACAGAGATTGCTGTTTTGGAATGAGTACTTAGAGATGGAACTTTTAAAAGAACAGCATTTGAGTGGAGATGAAATCTAAACATGGGAGTGAGCCCTGCCAGTATCTTGTGAAGTGCTATTGAGGCAGCACATCCATTAAGGTTGCTTCTCACTCTAAAAATCTGGGACCTCATGAGCAGATTATGACTTCTGGTGGCCCTGTGAATTTTTGAAGTTGATTAGTGAGAATTGGAGGGTGGGTAAGCTTTGATAATGATATTTCAGGCAGAAGAGCCGACTAGCCGTGAAAACTGGAGCTTCCTCAAATTCACACATGGGTAATGCCTGACTGCACTGGCTGTCTTGACTACCTGTGTCACCAGCAAGACTAGCAATATAACTTGAAGTTTCTGATATAAAATAAAAATGTAGGTCCCCAGGTTTAAAAAGATTATTAAGAATTTTATGATGGCAACAGCAACATGTGAAGCATGGGGCCCTCCAGGACCACACAAGTTGCACACCGATGAAGTCAACACTGGTCCCTGGGTATCCATCCCTCTTCAGAGTATGGTGGAAATGCCTGTGGCCAAGAGTCAAGGGATTCATTCAGGAATAAAGGTCAGAAACAAGATTAGAAATGATAGCTGGATCCAAGAGTCAGGAAAGACAGACGGCAAACTTGGTCACAGGGAACACAGGTTGAAACAAGCACGTGAACGTGAAGAAGACCTAAAAGAGTGTATGAGCAAGAAGAGTAAAGGGACATGGATACTTGAGAATAATGTGGCTTCAAAATCAGGCTCCAAATATATTGTATGCAAATAAACCAACTGAGTCAGCAGCTTGTCAGTGTCCCAAAGAGCACTTGGGAAGATGTGCCAAACCATGGATGATTGAGAGGCTGAACACTCACGATGTGTTAGAGCTACCAAAAGGAGAGGTAGCTGGAATTCTAGCAGTTAGCCAGAATAAGAGAAACAAAGAAAAGAGAAATGATTTCAGTAATACCAAGGAGTTTGCATTGATAGAATTTGGATACAGATAGCAATAATGATGATGGCGTATCATTGACCCTCACACAAGCATGGCTAAAATTTTCATATGTGTGATAGCCTGGGATCTCTGGCATTCAATGGCCACTTCCTCACACTCACACAGGAGGTCACATGAAGGGCTAATGAGGCCACGTACTAAGCTAGAGACAAACATGTGACGTCAGGGTCTGAAGACAAACACTAACACAAACAAAAGTTAATTGTTCGAAGGAGAAGTTGGCTTTCTTTAAGGGGCCACAGAAAAGGACCATTTGATGTTCCCACAGGGTCAGTGGGATGACCCATCCTCTGGGGGCTGCTCACATTTTCTTATCACCTTGATAAGAAATCACTATCTCTTTCCTCACTCTTTCCACATCCACCAGACCTGCCCTGGGTTCCACATCAGGATTCTCTGCTGACTGACGCTATGTGTAACCTTCAGAAAGCTAATTAAACCCCATATCTCAATTTCCTTGATTGGCTTAAATAGCAGCTAATTGATCAGAGGTTTCTGGAGATTAAAGAAAACTACCCATTAGTCACAAGGAAAAGGCTGTGTGATTAGTCTGATGATGGCAGGCGTTCTAAATGGAAGGCACGGCTAAAGTCCCTGACAGTCTTCCTGTCAGGCGCCAAGCCCCGCCTGGTGCCTTAGCAGACCCGTCTGAGCCCGGATTTATGCTCACAGCCCTAAGTGAGAAGCAGATTGAACTGGGAGGTGTCCCTCATGTGTCATTTGCAGTACAAGGTCTCTGTTTTCATGACTCATTATTTCACCACTGAAATCTGGCTCAAGGGAAATCCATCTCTTCCTTTCCAAGCTAATCCTTGCATTTATTTTTTTGTTGTTGTTCTTAAGATCTTCTTGTTTTTATCATTCCAGGGCTTACAATAGTTGTGGTGCACCATTGACTACATTGACTACGTCACATCACTGATTAGTCTCCACTGAAAGTCCCCTGATCCCCTGACACTGCAGGGCTGTGGCTGTAGCAAGAGAAGATACAGGCATGACACAGGGTTTCTCAGAAAAGACTCACAAAGTAGGATTAACAAAATGTGGCAACCAGGCCTGAGCTAAAAACCCAGCATCATGGAAAACACAATAGCTTTAAAATGAACAACCTGTCTGTGCTTTGTCTCCCCATGTATCTCAATGGGGATGAATGAGCATTGAACAGAGCCCGCCGTGCGTCAGATCGTGGACTACCAATACTGTGTGCTGTATTTTAAGTTTACTTAATTCTCCCAACAAGCTGTGGCCTCTGAGTAAGCCCGTGACGTAAGTGTCATTATTCCTCATTTGCATTTATGAGAACTGTGGCTTGGAGAAGTCAAGTCACTCACAGTCATACATATTGCTGACAAGAAGCAGATTTTGAAACCACTCCTGTCTGATGCTGAAGTCTGGCCCTTTCTATGACGTCAGTTTGCCTCTAAATCACTTTGCATCTCGTATAAGAGTTTCTGGAGCTTCAACAAAGCGAGTAATTCCCCAGGCTAGGATGTGAGAGGTAAAATCAAGCCATTCTTACATAAGATTTTGAGTAATTCTGAGAACAGCCCTATAACAAAAATATCAATCTCCCCATCTGGGGAGAAGGAGGCTGAGGCTCAAAGGATTTGGATTCTTCATAGGCACAGGTGGTGAGCACTAACACTGGGATTTTACCACACCCCCAAACCTGTCTTCCCCACTTTTTTAGTTTTACATTGCACTTCATCCGTTGTACAACCAAAATACCCACCAAGATTTGGTGCCATTATTTCAGCCTATAGAATTCAATCATCCAAAGTACTTACTTGATACCCGTCCCTTGTGTGTTTAGGCATGCCTTGTGCACCGCTGCATCCCTGAGAAAGTAAGAGTGAAGCAAAAAGTCCTGAGTTCTGTGGCATTGTCACCATCTAGGCTATGCAGGCAGTTCAACATCCAAATCTTATCCTAAATCAAGGATGGATCATGAGCTTTTTTCCCCAGACTCCATGTCAAGTCCATCTGCTCAACATCCCAATGCATCCTGACACCACCCATCCCAATCACCTCTACCACAGCCACTGTGCCCAAGACATTATCTTTCTTTCTTTAGTAACTTCTTGCTAATCTCCCTGCTTCTAATCTTTTCTTCTCTGCTAGTCAATGCCAATTACACTATCTATTTCTCCTAGCTTCTTCCTTACTAACAGAGCTCTAATTTTGTTTGAAGCAATAGCATGTCCATAAAAAGAACCCCGCTCCCTCAAATTTCAATTCCCAGCTTCTGATCAATAAGACAGCTGATTTCTAGGGAAGCTTTATTTCTCAGCTATAGCAACTTTTTTTCTACCTCATTTCCTTCTTTTTTTCTGGAGTATGGAATCAATGTTGGGGGCCAGAGCAGCTATCTTGCAACCCAATGATAAGAACTATATGAGAATGATGGTGGAAAAGAAAGCTAGAAGAGTCTGTGTCCTTCATGACTTCACTGAGCCACCACACGAGTCCTGGACTTCTTAGGAAACTCAGGGTTAATTTGTGGTCATGGTAGTAAGCTATAAGAAGAGAAACTAAATAAAAGGCAACTCAAAGATCTCATGACCTCAGTATTAACCTGTAAGGAAGCTTCCCATTCTAAGAAATTAATTTGCTGTCACAATCATATTTTAAATTGTAAGTGGTAAGATTTTGAATTGGCTTATATGTTACTAAATTAGCTAAAATAATTTGGCCTGTTGTCATGATAGTTCTGTCATTTATCAATATTGCTGGGCCGAATTACATTTTCCAGATTCCTTTTGTTGTATTTTTCCAGCTAAGGTACTCAAGAAAGATTCTTGGAAGATTTTGGAGGAGAAGCAACAGACATTTTGTAGCTCATACTTTGTGTTACCGATGTGCCAACTCATGTCATTGGCATCAAGCAGCAGCAGGGTCTGCAATTTCTCTACCTTCCCTTGGGTCCCTCTTTGAGCTTCTCTAACTCCCAGGTCAGGTGTATGTTTAGCTCTGTGATAAATGGTCCCAGCTTCTTCAGGACACTCTTTTTATCACCAATGTCAGAAACAGTGAGAACAGACATGGTTTCATGGGTTTCAGTACAAGCTTGTGGGGTTCTGTTTCACACTTCTGGGTTCCAGCCTGTTCATGATCTTCCCTTCCAGAATGTTCTCCATGTGGACTTCAGGCTCCAGCATCAGATATGGAGACAGCTTTACAGACACTGCATAACCAGCTTCATAATCGTGTAAGACAAGTTCCTTGTAAAACACCCCTTTTTTATCTCCATCCATCCATCCATCTCTCCTAGAGGTTCTACATTTTTGGTGAAGCCTGTCTGGTACAGTCACTATTAAGTTGCAATTAATAATAAATATAACTAATAAATGTCAAGCCACCTATTAAGTGCTAGGCACTGTTCTGAGTGCCTTACACCCATTTACACATCACGATAGCCCCAGCAAGTCAGGGATTGTCATGTTCCTGATTTTACTGACAAGAAAGTAGAAGCACAGGGAGGTTAGATAAAATTACCAATTCACATAGCTAGCAAGTGGCAGGGCTGGACTCAAACCTGAGAAGATAGCACCAGAGATCACATATTAACTACTACCCCAAATTGAGCTCTTATAAACTTAACTAATAGATTCCAGCTTTCCACTGGGGCCTGAACTTGTATCTTATTTTTAAAAAAGGTTTTATAAGTGAAGCAGCATATATATGAGAGAGATAACAAAATGCAGGCAGTGAGCATGTACTGAACACTCTCTGTGTTCCAAAAGCCTTGCTAATTTATGTGACAGATACAAAATAATTATAGCACATTCTCCTCTCTCAAAAGTTTACAACCTAGTAAAGAAGGCTGACCTGGAACCTACTGAGCTGCTCTGCTTCCAACTGAGGCTAACCCGCCTGGTACCACATGGCTTGGCCCACCTATGGTGGAGCGCTAGTCTTCTAACATTGCTCATGCTGGGTCTCAAGTGACTTTGGTTTTAGTGCTTCCATCCATGTGTCCTGCTTTATTTCTGTGTTCATCTGGCTTCTAAAATTTTGCTTCCATCTTTATTCTTATTTCCATGCACCTGATAGTTGGCTGAGCAAATGTACTGTAAGTCTTGACAGTTTGTTGGGCTTAGTTTTGTTCATGATCTCCACAGCCACTCTCCCTTGCTTGGCCTGAGTAATCAATTCGTGTGCTCAGGCTCCAACCTTTGTGACCTGGCAAAGGAGAATGCCTCCTTCAATCTCCGCCCCAACCAGAGAGCCACAAGCCTATCCACATGTGAGTAATGACCCTGAACAAAACAAAGAAAAGAGAAGTGGAGTAAACTAAGTGCTATATTCAGACTGACTTCAAAGAGCCAACCTCAAGGTACCATATTGGACACCTGTCTTGGGCCAATTATGAAGTGAGATTGTGGGCCAGGAGGAGCAAAGCCATGAGTAGATACTCGTTACAGGAGAAACAGAGGATAAAGCTCAGATATAGTGTGAGAGGATAGGACAGAGTCAGGAGCAAAGATAAGTCAGTTGACGTGACAGGTACACAGGTATGCTATATAGCACATAATATCACATACTCAAATATGTAATAAGAAAAACTCCAAATTAAATCCTTGCCCTTGCCCCCCAAAAAAGGGCAAAAGAGAAACAAAAGAGACATTATAGAGCATGGCAGAGCCTAACTTAATTCTGACAGACTGCCTTCCTACTCTGGATCATTCTTAAAGGGTCAGACACCCACCTCAAACCTAGGTGAAGTGTCACCTGTGATGACTCATCATGTGCTCGCCATCTTGTTTGTATTGCTTCTTTTAAACCCATGGTGTTAGTTAGTAGGATGGGGGGAACAACAACTCCTCTCCATGGGTAACTGGGCTGAGTAAATCTTAAGAGTCCAGCCACAGTGACACAGGAGAGAATTGAGCACCCGGCTTGAATTCATGGGGGCAATCTAATAAAGTTTTGTGAGTATCTCTTCTTTGAAAATGATTTTTTTAAAGTTTTTAAGGTTGTTAATCCCATCCTTTTGATCGACTTTCTGCTTCCTTGAGAAAGAATGCCTGTCACACAGAGACAATAGTGAGGGAGACAGGGTTGGGGCAAGGAGCCAGGGGCATAAGGTCCACTTCCTTCTTTCATCTCAGGGCGACCTTGGGCAAATCACTTAAATTATCTGTGCTTTCTATTCTTCCCTTTGTGAAGCAGAGGGAACTTAGCCTACCTTATGAGCAGTGGGACGGAAAGGGAGATAAAGCTGTAAGGGTTCAGTTTAGTGAGGATAAAAATACCTCAAGGGGGAAAAATTACCATGCACACGCACAAAATGTAATTTATAGTTAAGCCTGAAAAAGCTAGGTGAAGTTCTCCTTGATCTTATACACAAAGGTACAAGCTGGAAGATTCCTGACCCAATTCAGGATTTTTTTATTTCTGATTGATACATGTTTTTATGCAGCCTTGTACAATAACTCAATCACAAAACAAGAGAAATGAAATCTCTCCTTCCTTACTTGGGAGTTAAGAAATGTAGAGGTCAGATTGGACATTTATTTATTTTTATGTTTTTTCCCATTTAACATTTATTTTCATTTTATATTCAGATATCACATTTTCTACATTAAACTATAATCAGGCTGACTCCCCTCAACCCCTGGACCCTTAAAGAAAAAGTGAAGAACTTACACAACTTGAAAGATGGAAGGCACAGAGTAGGGAAGTTGCTATTGCACCCAAGTCCAAGTATCAAAGAACACAAAGAGACCAAACAGTAGATATGGCAGAACTGCATAGAAGATAGCTTAAGGATTGCATCAGGGAGAAACAGAAATTAATAAAATTCTAAAGCTTTTAAATACAATCACTTGTGCCACAAGATTACCCTGAAAAGGTAGAGACAGGTCAGAAAGCAGAACCAAGTTGGGAATTTTCCAAAGGTTGCTCTTTAACAGAGTTTTATTTTTTTTAATTTTATTATTTTTTTATTAAAACATATTATGGGAGTACAAATGATTAGGTTACATATATTGCCATTGTCCCACCCAAGTCACAGCTTCAAGCATGTCCATACCCCAGATGGTACATACCATATCCATTAGGTATGAATATACCCATCCCCTCTTCCTCCCTCCCATCTGTCTGACACCTGATGAATATTACTTCCATATGTGCACATAAGTGTTGATCAATTAGTAATGATTTGATGGGGAGTACATGCGGTGCTTGTTTTTCCATTCCTGTGATACTTCACTTAGCCAAATGGGCTCCAGCACCAACCAGGATAATACAAGAGGTGCTAGATGACCATTGTTTTTTGTGGCTGAGTAGAACTCCATGATATACATATACCACATTTTATTGATCCACTCATGTATTGATGGACACTTGGGTTGATTCCATATCTTTGCAATTGTGAATTGTGCTGTCATAAACATTTTAGTGCAGGTATCTTTTTTATAGAATGTCTTTTTTTCCTTTGGGTAGATGCCCAATAATGGGATTGCTAGATCAAATGGCAGTTCTACTTTTAGCTGTTTGAAGTATCTCCATATTAATTTCAACAGAGGTTGTACTACTTTGCAGTCCTACCAACAGTGTATGAGTGTTCCTATCTTTCCACATCCATGCCAACATTTATTGTTTTGGAACTTTTTGCTAAAAGCCATTCTCAGTAGAGTTAAGTGAAATCTCAATGTGGTTTTGATTTGAATTTCCAAGATGATTAGGGATGTTGAGCATTTTTTTGTATATGTTTGCTGGCCATTATTTTGTCTTCTTTGGAAAAGTTTCTGTTCATTATTGATGGGGTTGTTTGAATTTTTCTTGTTGATTCTTTTAAGTTCTAGACAGATTCTTATTATCAGACCTTTATCTGAGGTGTAGAGAGCAAATATTTTCTCCCAGTCTTAAGCAAAAAGAACAAATTGGGAGGCATCAATTTATCAGACTTCAAGCTATACTACAAGGTTGTAGTAACTAAAACAGCATGGTCTGGTACAAGAACAGGCACATAGACAAAGGGAACAGAACTGAGAATCCATATATGAAACCATCCTTATATAGACATCTAATCTTTGACAAAACAGACAAAATCATACACTAGGGGAAAAATCCTTATTCAACAAACAGTGCTGGGAAAATTGGGTAGCCACCTGTGGAAGACTGAAACTGGATCTGCACCTTTCACCTCTCACAAAAATCAACTCATGGTGGATAACAGACTGAAACCTAAGGCATGAAACTATAAGAATTCTAGAAGAAAATTTTGGAAAAACTTTTATAGACATAGACATTGGCCTAGGGAAAGAGTTTATGAAGAAGACCCAAAAGGCAATCATAGCAACAACAAAAATAAATAAATGGGATCTGATGAAATTAAAAAGCCTCTGTACAGCCAAAGAAACTATTATGGGAGCAAACACACAACCTACAGAATGGGAGAAAATATTTGCATGCTACACACCTCATAAAGGGCTGATATTAGAATCTATATAGAACTCAGGAAAATCAGAAAGAAAAAAATCTAACAACCCTACTAAAAAGTGGGCAAAAGACATGAACAGAAACTTTTCAAAAGAACACAGATTAATGGTGAACAAACAGATTGGACCTTTAGACATGAGCTTCCCACATAGATGAGAAGACTTATCTGCTGTCCTATCTCCTCATAGGACAGCAAACATATCTCCAGATAAAGAAGGGCAGGGTGACATAGAGGCTTGGAGCCTGGCTGCTCAAAAAAGGGTCTTGGATCAGCATCATCAT
>CAUYRT010017295.1:0-25803 GCA_963574885.1 Lepilemur ruficaudatus | reverse complement strand
CCATAATGTGTGTTAGCTCTTTGCTAGACACTGGAGGTCTAACAGCAAATTGAGCACAATGTATAGTCTAGTAGGGAACAATGACAATTGTACAGTCAGTTACAATGAAATATGAGACATGCTAGTGGTAGCTCTACATGCAGGGACACTAATTAATTATAGTGGCAATGAATTTGTTGTAGGGAGGCAGGGAAGTGATTTGGGGTTTTCTAAGTGAAGTAGGTAAAGAAGAGTGCTCCTAGAGTAAATCACTTATTCCCATGGTTTTCAAACCTCCACAGGAGAATTCCTCAGGGAGCTTTTAAAAGTTGCTGTATCTGCATATCGCCCCCATGCCAATTAAATCAAAATGTCAGGAGGAGGGGGCCAGACATCAGTTTTTAAAGAAGCCCAGGAGATTCCAAAGTATAGCAAAGTTTGGGAACCACTGGCTTATTTTAAGGACTGCAGCCAAGAGACAGCGGTACTTTTACCACACTGAAAGTTGTTATGTATGACCAGACCAAAGAGCAAAGAAAGGGTGATGATAAATTAACCTGGACATGTTGTGAAGGGCTTTGTAAACCGCATAGAGGAAATGGATTTTATCCTACATACAGTGCAAAGCCGTTGAAAGGTTGACATGATCATCAGTTTATGTTTTAGAAATACCATCCTGCTGAAACTCAAGAGAGTAAGTCTACTTATGATGCTCTTGCAGCAATCCCTTTGTGCAGTTTTAGTTGCCTGGATTGGGTTGTAGAAACAGAAATGGACAGATTTAAGGGCTTTGAGAGGTAGAGTGACCAGTTGGGTGTGGGAAGGGAAGGGAAGGAGAGTCAAGGATGATTCACTGAAATAGGGAATGTAGAAGAGGGAACCAATTTAGGAGGGAAGCTAAGTCCCATCATGGATGTGTGATTCAAAGACATCCAAATGAAGGTGTTCAGTGGACAGGGATAGAGCTTTCTGGTGGCTGGCGCTCCATGCCCTGTTACCAAGTGGTCACGTGATCACAGGTCCACCGGTGATGAACACGCATTTGCAGTGGTTGCTTCTCTGGTGCTTGATCCGTCCCAGACCCTCTTGCTTCATTATTACCAGTAGCAGCCTCTTACTGCTCCATGACCCCATTTTCTTTGTTGTCAGAAGGAATATGCTTTCCCTTTTTTATTTTTGGTCCTCTATAAATGTCTTAAAGGAAAGCACGCATGCAGCTAGTTGTGTGTTTTTGTAAAGGAAGGAGGAACTCATTCAGAATTGCAGTATTCTTGCTTGATGCTGGTTATTAAAGAATATTAACATTGTAGCACTGCTTCTTTATTCCGTAGACTGGCTCACTCTCATCTTCCCCATAGATAGGACTGACTCCATTCGTGTGTGAGGCCTCTTCCTGATCTCACCTGATATCTCCAGTTTTTAGTAGAGGTATCTTTAGTTTCAGCTCCAGGATATTGCCCTAGACTTTATTTGTTCTGCAGCTTCCTTTCTGACCACTTGGTATCTGCTCTGGTTTCCAGTTGGTGAAGAGGAGATAGTTTTCAAGTTTTTTATTTTAAAGATGGAGTCTCACTCTGTCACCCAGGCTGGAGTGCCCTGGCACGATCATAGTTCACTACAGCCTTGAACTCCTGGGCTCAAGCGATCCTCTTACCTCCGTGTCCCGAGTTCCTGGGTTTATAAGAGGGAGCCACCATGCCTGTTCAGTTTTTAAGTTTTAAATTTTCGACTCCTATCCTCTGAAGTTTGCCTATAGAGATCTTGCTTTTTTAACTTTTAACTGGAGTTTAATCAAATTCATGGAAAATTCTTTTATCTCTGCTCTCTGTTTTGTCTTTTGACTTGGTCATGTGACCAGTGCTCCCAATCCCTTTGTTTTGATTGGCCTTAAGTATGGAGAAGCTCTCCGTTTTCTCTAGCTGTGCCTTTCTCATAGGTGAGGTCAAGTTTCCTCATCAATTAGTTGCTAACAACAGTGGTTCTCAGCACTGGCTTTTCGTTAGAATCTCCTGGAGAACTTTTGCAAAAAGTTAACTATTGTTATCCACTAGAACGTAAGCTCCCTGAAGGCAAGAATTTTTGTCTCTCTTTTTTTTTTTTTTTACTGCTGTATTCCTAGTGCCTACTAGCGCATAGTAGGCATTTAATAAACATTTGTTGAATTAGTGAATAAAAAAAATGACAATGATGCCTTGGCCCCATGTACTGAGATTCTGATATAATGGATGGGATCCAGGCATCTCTCTCTTTTTCTTATTCTTTTTTTAAAGCTTCTCAAATAGTCCTAATGTACAACCAGGTTAAGAGTGACTTATTTATTTAAAAGATCTTATTCAAGCCAGTGTTTCTCAAACTTGGCTGTGCTAGTGAGAAAAAAAAGCACATAATGTAGATAGATTGGAATCGTTACAGATTTATTATTATGCAGCACAACTGGGCTTTCCATATTACCCAATAATTCTGTTTCTCTAGTAAACCATCTCCCATTCTCCAAAATGGCAAGTTTTAGCTGCCCCACTCTCTCTGAAACTCCGATTCTCCCCACTCCTCTTGTTCTCAGCAGCTGACTTTTCTTCCTCTGTCACAAAGGAAATTTAAACCATTATGTGAGAGCTCTCTCAACCTCCTGTGGCCAAATATACCAATTTACCTGCATCCAAAACTCATCATTTTCTTTATCCCTCCTATTAAAATGACAGAGGATCCCCTCCTCCTATTTTGAGTTTAATCCCTACCCTGTTCTTTTGTTCCGAATTCTACCCCTCTTTCATCCTCAGGGACTTTGCTCTGTTGACCATCCCTCATATGTCTTCACCTTCTTCCTCTTTATTAGCTCTTTTTCATCAGCATTTAACATGCTTACATCTCATCCAGCCTAAATAGACCTCCTTTGACCCCTGCCTTCTCTAGTTTCTCCCATGTTGTTCTTCCCCACCTCTACCTCTCTCCTCCTCTTTTAAGAAATTGGCTATGTTGTCTACACTTACTGCTAAACCTCCTCATCCTTCATTTACTACTCAGCTTGCTGGAATCTGGTTCTGATTCACTGTCATATCTCTCTCCAAAATTGTGAATGACTTTCTCATGGTTGAAATCCACCTTGTTCAAATCCATGATAGCCTTTGGCACTTGTTCTCTCTCCTTTCCTACCCTCACCCTAAGCCCCCATATCTTTTTGGTCATTCCTCAGTTGCTTTTATGAGCTGCTTTTCCTTTGCCTTTCCTTTCCTTGATTGGTTGAATGATTGATTGACAGAGTCTCATTCTGTCACCCAGGCTGTAGTGCAGTGGCCTGATCATAGCTCACTGCAGCCTCAAATTCCTGGGCTCAAGCAATCCTCCCACTTCATCCTCCCAAGTAGCTGGGACTACAGGCGTGCATTACTACACCCAACTAATTTTTAACATTTTTTTGTAGAGACAGAGTCTTGCTATCTTGCCCTGGCTGCTCTGGAACTCCTAGCCTCAAGTGATCTTCCCACCTTGGCCTCCCAAAATGCTGGGATTACAGGTGTGAGCCACCATACCTGGCCCTGCCTGGCCCTTTAAATGCTGGTATTCTTCAGGATTTTGTTCTAACTCCTTCTTTTCTTATTCTACCCACTCACTGGGCAGTTTTATTTATTGCCAGAATTTTAAGTACCTTTTTTATGCTGACATCTCCCTATTGTAATAAATATTAATATAATAATATAGATAAATAGTATCTGTTCCTTCAGCCCAGATCTCATTTGGGTTCCATATGTCTGTTTTCATATGTCTACTGAAATATCCATTTGGAAATTCCAAAAGTACCTCAAATTCAAGATGTCTAAATGAAACTCCTTACCCCTACCACTCCCACCCCTGTACCATGTACCTAAATATATTACTTCCCACCCTTACCCAGTTGTCTCTATCTCTAAGAATGGCTCCTTCATATACCGGTTTCTCAAACCACAAATCTGGATGCCATCTTCAACTTCTTGCTCTCCTTTTGTATGTTGTCAGTCACTAGGACTGCTGATTTTCTCCTCTTGCTATTAGCAAATGATCATATGTTTTCCTTTGAGAAAATGGAAAATATTAGACACTATCCTCCTTAATTTCCAATCCTTACCTTCAAATGTGTCTATATCTACACTCATGCCCATGTGTGCCTTTTAGTCCGGCCTCAGAGACAGAGGGCCTGTTCTCTCGGTCAAAGCTAGCCCCACATCTGTGGTCTGGGGGCCACCTCTTCCAGCATCTTGAAAGACCTCTGGCAGGCGCCCTCTCGCTCTCCTCTGTCTTCAGCCTCTCTCTCTCAGCCAGCTTCTTCCGTTTAGTCTATAAATAGCTCCAAGGCTTTCATACCACTGAGCCATACACTTAAGTGGTTGAAATGGTCAATTTTATATTGTATTTTAGTATACTTCTTTAAAAAGTGGAATGCTAGTTAATAAAAACAAAAACCTAGTCCAAGCCTTTTCCATCTTGGGAAAGCATTTTTGCTTTAAGCCTCCCTGGTTCTCATTCAAACTTTTTAGTTATTCTATGGCCACTCTCTTTACCTCCCCACCTCCCATTCATTCAGTCTGTGGATATTCAGTATCAGTTCATTTCTGACCATATTACTAAACCTGCCGGGTAGGGTCACTGTTTCACAGAACCTCTGAGTAAAACAAAGGAACGCAAGTCAGCTGAAATAGTCATCCCAGTTGCTCCTCCTTGGGCCTGTTGAACTGAGCCCTCAGAATGGTACGCTATGGAGCTAGATAGAGGTGGCAGTTGCACAACATTTGTGAATGTACGAAACACTGCCAAATTGTTCACTTTAAAATGATTAATTGTATAGTGTGTAAATTTAACCTCAATGAAAAAAAGATAAACCAACCACTCATTTGCCACACATAACTGGGACTCTAACTTCCGATCCTCTAACCTGCTGTGCTTCATCCTAACGTAGAGCATCCTCCTTTGGGAAGCATAGGTACTATTTATCACACAGACTTCACTTCTTTTCAAAGTGCTTGTTTAGGGGAAAGTGCAGATGGTGAAATCAGGCTTCCTGCAGGACAGAAACTGTGACTTGTTCATCTCTAGGCCCTTGACAGTCCCAGCACACAGCAAACATTTTGTTCTCTTTCCAAAGATGTGGAATGCCATGTGAATAAAGTAAATTCCATTGTAAGATCCTTGATTTCTCTAATTATCCTTTGATAGTTTGGGGGTTTTTGTACTGATACATCTCTTGTAGTCCGAATTAGTTATTTCAGTGTAATCTTGTGTTTTTACCTTATGTAATACCTTGCAATAGCATTGAATAAGTAGGTGAAGTTCTGCTGTAGTCTACTGAGAGAAACTACCAAATGCTAGAATACTGTGTCATGGGCCATGACTTAACTTCAAAGAATTTGGATGTAAACTTACTAACAACCAATGGAAAAGTGAAGTGCTTTCTGTACTCTAAAATGCTATCCTAGGAAGCTGTTTATGTTTGAACTTCTAGCCTTTAAACTTGTCTAGATAGGATCTTTTATCTACTGTTACTGTGTTGGAAAATAAATTATGTCAATTTAAGTTAAGAAAACACAACGATCTTTGAGTTACATAATATTGATCCATTTGGAACTAGTCATACTGGTTTGAGTAAAGAGGTCTGGCTTGTTTTTGTCAGAAATTTACTCTTGCTTTCCGTTTCCTCTTAGCTTTCCAAGGAATCCCTTCAATCAGTTGATGTCCTCCGAGAGGAAGTTAATGAGATCTTGGATGAAATGAGTCACAAACTGCGTCTGGGAGCCATTCGTTTTTTTGCCTTTGCCTTAAGCAAAATATTTAAACAAATTTTCTCGAAGGTGTGTGTAAATGAAGAAGGTATTCAGAAAGTGAGTATTGTTAAAAAAAACAATCTCTTCTTCACTCAATTTAGTGAACTCAAGGACATCTCACTTGGGCAGTAAGTGCCTAGCGCCAGGTTATCAGGCCTCTAGTCTGGGGAAAGAGAATGTGCCTGTCTGGAGGTTGGGTTGTTTTCCTTTTAACTTTAGACCTACAGACTTCAGACTGACTTAGTCAAGTAACTTAATGTCCGACGTTCACTAAGATTACAAAAGTAATAAAAGAATTTCTGCATATGTTTCACCTAGATTCCCCTACATTTCCTTTTTTCTTTGCCCTGTACTCTGATGTGTTTTTCCTGTAATTAAGGAAATTCTCTTATGGTACAGTTACCAAAACAAGGATATCAACATTGATACAATACTAGTAATACACACCTTACTTGTGTTTTGCCAGTTGTCCTAGTTATAACCTATATAGCAAAAGAAACTGCTGGATCACGTGTTCCATTCTGCTTCTGCATCTCTTTAGACTTTTTAAATCTAGAACAATTTCTTGGTCTTTTTTTTATGTTTCATGACAATATTTTTTTAAAGAACAGGCCAATTATTTTCTAGTGTTCCTTGATTTGGATTTGAATGATGTTATTTCAATATTAGATTCAGGTTGTATACTTTTTTTCTTTTATCAATGTTTTATTTTTAAAAAACAGATGAATCCACTTTTTTTATGTGTCATTGCACTTCAGCAATTACACAAAACACAAGTACATGCATCTGCAGTTACACACTGTATTAGAACCCTGTTAGCTTATAAAATCTACCATCAACCCCTAAATAATGAGAAAAAATACAGTGTCAAACCAAAAACTAGTATAACTAGTTGCATAAAATATCGCCATGCTATAACATTTCAAGGTCATTGGAAACAAAAGGACAGTTATGAAAGTTTGCCTTGATCAAATGTACAAGAATAAGGTTCAGGCCAGATGCGGTGGCTCACGCCTATAATTCTAGCACACTAGCAGTCCAAGACGGGAGGATTTCTTGAGCTCAGAAGTTCAATACCAGCCTGAGCAAGAGCAAGACCCCGTCTTTACTAAAAATAGAAAGAAATTAGCCGAGCATGGTGGTGCATCCTCTAATCCCAGCTACCTGGGAGGCTGAGGCAGGAGGATCACTTGAGCCTAGGAGTTTGAGGTTGCTGTGAGCTAGGCTGATGCCACGGCACTCTAGCCCGGGCAACAGAGCGAGACACTGTCTCAAAAATAAATAAATAAATAAATAAAAATAAGGTTCAACACATTGGTGCGAAAGAATTTAAGGATTTAAAAGATTTAACAAAAGAAAAAAAAATCACTTAAAAAGCAATCATGTATATACTGCAATTCATTATACCCATTCAGTGGACTGTTGCAGCTTCTTATTAAAGTCATAGGTTAAGCCCTTTTTAAAATCATAGATTTCAGTTTATATTACTCATCTTTAGTACTGGAACTGCACATTTGCTCATCTGACAACATACAATAAGGATTGAATATCAGCAGCTTAAAAATGAGACAAGCATTTACTTTATTTTGGATTTCTCCCACCCCCCCCAAAATATAAATATATATGTGTGTTTATATACTGTATTTCTCTGTAGGTTTTGCTGTACTTTATAGAAATGTGTCACTAGATGGCAGCAGTGCATTTTAAAGCTTTGCCAGTTGAACAGCTGCATTAAGTAAAAAATGGCACATGCATGATGGGGTCCTCAGAGGACCTTTTCACCTCTATTTAAATACTTTAACAAAGGAAAAAAAGCAACATTTACAGCACAAAACATTCGAGCCCAAAATAGTTTACACCTTCTACATTGAAGCATTGTTTCAAATTTAGCAGGTCATGTTACCACCAGTTCAGGAACCTAAAGATACTATAAGCAGTATTTAATTTGTGTTTCTCTGGCACGAGTTTTTGTCTTGTGATTGTTGGTAGAGTGGTTTTCATTGGCCCAGCTGGTTCATGATCGTCAGGAACCTCATATGGCCTCTTCCTCTTCTCGTATGCGACAGTGATCGCCACATGGATGATAATTTCAGCCACAAGTCCCAAGAAAGGCCAGAGTGGGGCCAGGCGGCTCCGTATCTTTATGATGGTGACAGCAGAGGCGGAGCCAGTGGAGTTGGTAGCATTACATTCATACTCGCCAGGGTCTTCTGTGCTCTGGAGGTTCGTAATGCTCAACTCAGTATAATTTTCCTTATTGATGATGAAGAAGCGGCCAGAAGTATTGACAAACTCCACGGGCACACCGTTCTCCTCGCGCCACATCCACTCTGGGCAGGGGCAGCCAGCTAACCTGCAGTACCTCGTGGCATCCTGCCCTTCTTGTTCCCGCTCTGTTTATGGCCAGTGATGTCAGGAACAGCTTTCACTTCAGTGGTGGCATTTGCTTTAAGAGTGCTGACAAAGTGATATACGTAGTGGTATTCACCTGAATCTTCAGCTCTCGGCTTATCGATCCTATATTCCATGTTGCTGGCATTCTTACAAATGCAATCAGTTCCACCCCATTCTTTGTCCAGTAGCTATATGTCTCGGCGTGAGAGCTGGAAGTGAGGTTATACTGCAGGGTGGCAGGGAGAGCAGGACTATCTGGAGTAATGACCTCTTCACTGGTGACAATCCTTGGCTTGTTCTGAGCCTGGCCCTGGGAGGAGGGAGCCAGAGACCAGCAGCAGCCAGAGGGTCAGGGCACTAGGGAGCAACAAACCATGCATTCTCCTTAGCAGAAGACCCAACAGCACATGGGCCTGGCCGGGAGGGGAGGGGAATGTGGGAAGGGTGGGCGAGTGCACAAGGTAGTCAGGTTGTGTACTTTTGGCAGGAATACCCCAGAAGCAATGTTGTATTTTTCTCAGTGCATCGTACCGGGAGCAAATGGTGTCTATTTGTCCTGTTACTAGAGATGGTCACTTTCCTCAGTTGGTTAAGGTGGTGACTGCCAGGTTTCTCCACTGTAATGTTATTATTTTTCTTTAGTAAGTTTCTTGTGGAGAGACACTTTGGGAATGGTTAAGTATCTTATTTTTCATCATACTTCACCCCACTATTTTTTGCTTTCACTGATGATTTTGGCCTGAATTAGTTATTACTCTAATGATTGCCAAATTGTGATTTTTCTCATTTCATCACTTTATTATTTATTTTTGTTTTTTCCTGTGAGGAAGAGCTTTCTCTATGAAAATTATTTTTATTCATTTGTGTTTTTTCTCCTAGGAAAGTTCTTACCTTCATTTGCCTTCCTCCTCGTGCCTTTTAATATTTTGTTTTTATTCAGTCTTTTAGTTTCCTGTCAAATATTTCTTCCTTCTATGACTGTCTTCAAGATTGCCAACTTATGCTCTGAATCTGCCAGAGAATGTTCAGTATAGTATTTGGGGGCCAGGCAGAGTCAGCGAGCCATGTCTTAACTGATCACAAGTTACCTGGCCTCAGTTATCTGTTGCATAGCACATTGGTACCAGTGAGTGCTCTTAAGGTTGGTAGCTTGAGGACTGTGTCTGGAAATGCAGATGTATCCTTCCCAACTGCATGGCACCCATTCTCCTTGGCAGTGAGTCTAGCACATAGAGAAACATTATTCCTCTTACCTTGTCCTAGTAATTTACAGACCTTTTTCTTTTTAATTTTCCCAAGAGAAGCTTTGTTTTCTCTTACTGCAAACAACCCGTCCATTGCAGTGATTAATAGTTGTCTTTTTCACTCAGACTTACTTGAGTTCAGTTCCCAGCTCTACCATTTATTGGGTACGTGACCATTTTACAAATGGGGAGACTAATAAGGCTTATTTACAAATATGTGGTATTAAACAATGCGTGTGAGATGATTAATATGTAAAATGATGCCGATATAGTACCCAACTAATAGTGGTCATCGCTGTTATCATTATTCTGATCCATAAAAATGTGTATTTTTACTATTCTTGCTTTATGTGAAATCATTTGATTAGAATTCTGAGATAATACTTGTACCTTTTCAGAGAAAACTGTGTGTATGGTAACGAAGGCAGAAAAAGATGATTAGTGTTCCCTGTGTACATATACTTCTTCTTCCATTTTCTGATTTGAGATGTGATTTTAATTGCATGAAAACTGAAATTATTTAAAATGTAATATTTATTTTCAAGCTACAACGAGCCATCCAGGAGCATCCCGTTGTTCTACTGCCTAGTCATCGAAGTTACATTGACTTCCTGATGTTGTCTTTTCTTTTATACAACTATGATTTACCTGTGCCAGTTATAGCAGCAGGAATGGGTAAATATTATTTTTCTACTTTTTTTAACTATAAAAATTAAAACGTTCGCTGGCGTGATTCCAGCAATACTGAGGTATTTGAAGAAGTTGATGCAGACGACCTCTCCTTCTGTGCCGCGTGACCTTCCATGAACGACGTACACAGACATTTATGCACGTGGGATTCCTTGGTTTGGGTTTGAAAAATGAGACTATACTACCCACATGTATTACCTGCCTTTTACTTTTTTTATTTGATAATACATTGATGGCTATCTATCAAGACAGTGAATAAATCTAAAATTTTTAATATACTTTTAATTGTGATAAAATACACATAACATGAAATTTACCATCTCAGCCATCTTTAAGTGTACAGTTCAGTGGCATTACGTATATTCACAGTGTTGTGCTACCATCGCCACCATCCATCACCAGAACTCTTTCTATCTTGCAAAACTGAAATGGTACCCCTTAAACAACATATTCCCCATTCTACCCTCCCTTGGCCCTGGCAACCACCATTCTATTTTCTGTCTCTATGAATTGAACTACTCTAGATACTTCTTATAAGTGGAATCATGCAGTATTTGTCCTTTTGTGACTGTATTGTGAAATATGTGCTGTATTTGACTTAGCGTAATGCCCTCAAGGTTCATCTGTGTTATAGAGAATGTCAGAAATTTCATCCTTTTTAAAGTTGGAGAAACATATCTGTTCAAGACCCTGCTTTCAGTTTTTTTAGATGTATGCCAAGAAATAGAATTGCTGAGTTATGTGGTAATTTTATTTTTAACTTTCTGAGGAACTACCATACTGTTTTCCACAGCAGTTGCACCATTTTACATTCCCACCAACAGTGCACGAGAGTTCACTTTCTCCACATCCTTGCCAACACTTGTTATTTTATGAGTTTTCTTTATTTAATAGTAATTCTAATGGATATGAAGTGGTATCTCATTGTAGTTTTGATTTGTGTTTCCCTAATCATAGTGATATGAGCATGTTTGTGTGTGCTTATTGAGCTTTATATTAATAGTTTCAGGTCTTACATTTAGGTCTTTGATCCATTGAGTTAACTTTTATATATGGTATAAGGTAAGAGTCCAACTTCATGTCTAATGTTATATTTAATAGTTTGTAATATTCAACAGTTTGGATATCATAATTTAATAGTTTTGCTGTTACAAACAGTGTCACAATATATTTTATATCAGTGCTTTTATTTCTATAAGATAGATTCTTAAAAGAAGGATTTCTAAAGCAAGTAAATTGTTTATCAACTCCCTTTCAGGGTAGCCAGGAAAGCTGCGATTTGAGTGTATACCTTTGTCAATACATGTAGTAAACAGTAAGGTAAAAACTGCCAGAGACTTAAGCACTTTAAAAACATTTTCACCTAAATAGACATGTGAGGGGTCATTTGAAAATTAGGGAAAATGTAGGTAAGGACTATTTTAAAACTGCTGGTAGAACTCTTCCTCTCATACCAGACTTGCTTTGTTTAATCTCTTCCACTAAAAATAGGATGATGTTTTTACTTGATGGGAGAAGGACGAGAGCTGGATTGGTTTGCTGTCCAGGGCATGAAGGACACATACATGTTGGTCTATTGTCAAGTTAAGCAGGGCTGGCTAAAGAAATTGACACCATGATGTTGTTAAGTTGTCACATTACTGTTGTCCCTGGTCTCTAGCTGGCCTGGCAGTAACTGCAGTAGTGCACAGGGTGGCACAAGGTAACCTCCCAGTGAGCACCCAGCTCACAGAATCTCTTATTCTTCATAATTCTGTTAGGTGTCTCTTAAGGATTTTAATCTCAAAAGGTATAATTATTAACATAATAGGGATATTTCACATACACAAAATCTGTCTTCATAGTGTCCGAGTTTAGATCTTTATAGAAAGTTCCAAGATCTGCAAATAAATATTAACCCCTGTTTTATTTTTTAGACTTCCTGGGAATGAAAATGGTTGGTGAGCTGCTACGAATGTCGGGTGCCTTTTTCATGCGACGTACCTTTGGTGGCAATAAACTCTACTGGGCTGTATTCTCTGAATATGTAAAAACTATGTTACGGGTAAATGCAAATAATTACCAAGTACTTTCAAGCTATACTTTCTTTTCATTGATGTTTGCTAATTTAGATTCTTAACTTCCGAATCGACCATTTAGCTACTTTTTCCCCTGGAGAAATGTTCATAAGCTCAGTAATCTGTTTAATCTGTGTGACGCTCTTATTTAAGTTTCAGCATAAGCAGTATTTGTCCAGGGAGCTGGGAGGGGGGCTTGGGAAAAGGAATCAAAAGAAGCATTCATCATTGTGAGAGTGGGCAATGGGTTTCGTGTTTTGTTTTGTTTGTTTGTGTTTTCTCTTTAAAGAATGGTTATGCTCCTGTTGAATTTTTCCTCGAAGGGACAAGAAGCCGCTCTGCCAAGACATTGACTCCTAAATTTGGTAGGTCACTACAGATTAGAAGGAAAAATACAAACCCAAATCCTTTAGGTGTGGTGTCATCATAGCTGCTACATAGAACTTGACACCTTTTTTTTAAACAAGATCATTTCTTTGTAAGTATGATTGTTTAACTGTTTATATTTATGGGCTTAGTGTATAATGTGTACATTTAGTATCTTCCTGTCTATGTGCCCATGGCTGCTCTGTTCTTCAGTATGTACAATAAAACATTTCTCCCTGTGTTTACAGGTCTTCTGAATATTGTGATGGAGCCATTTTTTAAAAGAGAAGTTTTTGATACCTACTTTGTTCCAATTAGCATCAGTTATGATAAGATATTGGAAGAAACTCTTTATGTATATGAGCTTCTAGGGATTCCTAAGCCAAAAGAATCTACAAGTGTACGTAAAGGATAGCCAGACTTAATTTTATTTGAATTCAGAGAATATACTAACTTATACATCAACTAATTTCAACCAATGTACTCCTTTTTGTTTCCTTTTCCACTGTTATGATACTATTAGGGGCTGTTTAAAGCCAGAAAGGTTCTCTCTGAAAATTTTGGAAGCATCCATGTATACTTTGGAGACCCTGTGTCACTTCGATCTCTGGCAGCTGGGAGGATGAGTTGGAGCCCATATAACTTGGTTCCAAGGTGCAAGGCCTATGTTTTATTAACTATCATAAGAATTAAAATCTAAAAGCGTGAATTGTGATTCTTGAGTTGACCACTTATAAGACTGAAACTTGGTTTACCTAAGATCACATGGCAAGTTATCAGGGAAGCTGTATCATTCCATTTTCATCAGTGGAAAGCTTCAATTAAAAAAGGATTATGTGTTTGCCAAAAAAGTGATCAGCTATAGGAGATATATGTCCATATGCAAAGTCAGACAATGATCAGTCTTCTCAGGGGAACTAACTTAAAAGTGGGAAGAAATTATGCCATTAATAAAAATATGTACAAGAATTGTTGAGCACTATTGGTAGGCCAGCCAAAGTAGGTACTAAGTATTATATTTGATTCAAGAAATGATTACATAATAATAATGAATGGGAGCAAGTCTCTATTCTCAAGAAGGTTGTAGTTTTATGGGCAAGAAAATGTCTTAGGTTCTTTGAGGATGCAAGGTACAGTTATACATTTGGGTATACCTAGACAGGTAAGGGAGACAAACCATGTGCACAGCCAGGCCTCAGATGCCTGCAAGATCATTTATAATTTATCTGTAGCTTCAGCAGTTCCCCAGCAGCTACATTAGTCATTTCAGAAGCAGATGTTAGTTTTTTGCTGCTACAGGCTTTCTCTCTTTAGATCTCAAGTTGGGTTGGCCAGTTATTATCTAGAACAGGGCCCGCTTATTGGCTACAGCTTTCACATTAAGCCACCTTATTATGTGGCTGCTTTTAGGTCGTATGTGTATCTCTGCTCCAGCCAGCTCTGTGTAGGCCTTATTGTGCGATTCAAAGTTTGATGATCCATGCATGAAGTCAGGCAAACTGGGTAGCCTATCTGGTATAGACGTAAACAGTTACTGTGTGATCTGATAAGCGTGTTCTACAATAGAGATATATTCAATGTGCCGTGGATTCTGAAAAGACAATAATTCAGTCTACTGGGGGAGGCATCAGTTTTCACTGAAGTGATATATCTTATTTATAAAGCAACAGAAGTTTTTTGTCTGGAACTGGGAATAATAGGACCTTGAGTATTTTTTTATATCACTTCTCAAGAGCATACCCTGGAAATACATGGGTAGGTTACACTGCAGTAAAGCAAAGGAATGCCTCTTGCACATGACCTGAGAGAATTTGGTTGGCAGAAAGCATGAGATCCCTTCTAAAGGGTTGATCTCCCGTGCCCATTTGTCTCGGTGGCAGAACTGTAATTTGTGGTTCTGTGCTCTTCCTTTTAGATATATTCCTCAGAAACAATCCGCGGACATGCATGCCTTTGTCACTGAAGTTGCCTACAAAATGCAGCTTCTGCAAATTGAGAACCTGGTTCTGAGCCCCTGGTCCCTCACAGTTGCTGTTCTACTTCAGAACCGGCCATCCATGGACTTTGATGCTCTGGTGGAAAAGACTTTATGGCTGAAAGGCTTAACCCAGGTGTTCGGAGGGTTTCTCGTTTGGCCCGGTATGTAGGTGAGACATAAGTGGTAAGAATGCTTGTTGCAAAAGTTGTAGCCTGGATCTGAAAAACCTATAGAAAACTTTCAGCAAAGCATTGCTCAGAGAGAGGAAGAATGCGTAATCTGTTTTTATCACTATAGGACATTAAACACAGCATATTGATTATTTGAGAATAATTTTTTACATGTCATTTCCCTCTGCAAGACTCTGAGTATCTTGAGGATTAGAATAGCATCTCCTTGGCAACTAGCAGAGTGGAGAATGAAGTTACAAATTCTCTTGTAGTCCAAAACTCCTTCCCTCCACACCCACCTCTTTAAACCACACTGTATTTGCAACCCATTGGTCTCACTGCATCGTAAGGATTAAAGGTTGGGTCTTAGAACTTTACGTAATTCTCTGGTAAAAACTATGTAAAAACCTCATTGTAGTCATGAATACCATGCTGGGCATTCAGGATGTATATGACAGTAGTTAGGTTAAGTTGTTTTTAATCTCTTTGGTTTAAAATTGTACAGAGTAGAGTTAGAAATGCAGTCCTTTCAAGACCAGATAATTATTATCATCAGGTATATACTATTATTCACTCATCGATCCTATATTGAGTACCTCATTGGTGCTGGGTACTACCAGGATACAAAGTGAACAAGGTAGATCCCTGTCCTGCAGGTTCTCCTGGTTTGTAGAAAGCAGAGGTTGAGTGGGTGATGTGTACACTAGTAACCAGGGTTCAGTGAAGTAGAGACAAGGAGCTACGCATGTGCTCTGGAGGGTTCCTGAGCATTCTGTGGAGGAAAGGCCCATACTGTGAAATCAGGAAGATTCCATAGATGTGACCTTTGAGCCGATCTTGACTGAAAAATGAGGCTTTTCAGGAAGACAGGGAGAGGAGGCTTGCAAGGCAAGGATGAGGAAATGCAAAATGGGCCTAGGCACTGAGAATTCATTGGTGATGCTAGAGTATTGGCTTCAGGTGAGGGAGTGACGGAAGATGAGGGTGTGGAGACGGCTCATCACACAGGCCTGCGGGCCTTGGACTCAGGACTGAAACCTCTGGGTTAGTGGAAGCACTTACAGATTTTAAGCAGGGAAGTATTGCAGATTGGCTTTTAGGAAACAAGCTGGTATCAGTTTTAAGGTGGACCCCAGTGGGGAGAGACTGGAGGAAGGGACACAAGGGGGAAGGCTGCTGTGCCCAGATGAGACACAGAGAGGCGTGGGCCGTGGCAGTGGCAGTGCTCAGGGCACTGCCACAAGGTGTCGAGGAGGAATCACTGAGAGAAGTGCCAGTCATTCGCATGCCATTCACCAAGAGGGAAAGCAATGAACCAGACATCTTTTCTCAGTACTGTGAAGGTCTGGTGGGAGGCAAAGGACTTGTTCTGATACATGGTAGCAAGTGCCAGATGTCATGAGGTAGAAACAGGTGAAGTGCTAAACCCACCCCCACCTTTTTTTTTTTTTTGAGACAGAGTCTCACTCTGTTGGCCTGGCGAGAATACCATGGCGTCAGCCTAGCTCACAGCAACCTCAAACTTCTGGGCTCAAGCAATCCGCCTGCCTCAGCCTGCCGAGTAGCTGGGACTATAGGCATGCACCACCATTCCCAGCTAATTTTTTCTATATATTTTTAGTTGTCCAGCTAATTTCTTTCTATTTTTAGTAGAGATGGGGTCTTGCTCTTGCTTAGGCTGGTCTCGAACTCCTGAGCTCAAACAATCCACCCACCTCGGCCCCCCAGAGTGCTAGGATTACAGGCGTGAGCCACTAAACTCATCACTTTTGAACATAAGAAAACATAGGCACCTGTCTTTCTAAAGTGTTTTGCTTTTTCAAGATGGGATAAATACGTGACTAATCCATAGCAAAGAGTATCTGTTCAAGCACTATGGTAACTTGTTACTATAATAAAGTGAGGGTTGGTATCCAAGCGACAGTAATAGGGTGGGTAGTTAAATATAATTCTTAACGTAGAACATGTTATTGATTTCCCATGCTGAGAATATTTGTTAAATATCGCCATTTCTTCATTATGCTTCTGTAATTCTAGCTGCCTGGCTCTCTGCAGGCCAATGTCGAGTCAGGTGATAGTGTCAGGAACTGTTACGGGACTGCTTCTTTAGTTATCTTTGATGTGGGAAAACAGGGAATCTCCTCGGCAGCCCTCTGTGCTCATGGCAGCCTGATGGTAGGACTTGTGCCACTTTGGGTTGCCCTTTGGTCCACCTACAAAGTCTTGCCACCTTGTTACAGGTTTCAGCAGGCTGTGTGTGTGAAGTGGGTGTGGGTGAAGTATGTCTTAATGCAGCGGTCCCCAACCTTTTTGGCACCAGCAACTGGTTTCATGGAAGACAGTTTTTCCATGGACTGGGGAGGGGGCGGGGATGGCTAGAGATGGGGAACGGCTGTAAATACAGATAAAGCTTCAGCTCACTTCCTGCTGTGTGGCGCGGTTCCTAACAGGCTGTGGAACATTTCCAGGGGTTGGGGACTGCAGTGTTAATGTGCTCATGACGCTAATCATGGGCCTTTTTGTCTTAGTTATGTCGCATTCACATGCTTGTGATTTTCCAGTTTACAAAACTTGCTATTACAAAAATCTGGATACCCTTGGTTCCCAAGGTAGACAGAGGAAGCATTGATTTTCAGAGCAGAAACTTACATACATTTCAGAATGGCTGCCAGATTTGGGGTAGATAAGAAAGTATGTTACATGTTCTTAGACAGGGATTTGATTTATCAAATAGTACTTTTAAGATTTTCTTCGATATGATATTGTTACCTCAATTGTTAACTAAAACCTGACTCTTGAAGATAAATGTCTGTCAGGTTACTAGCAGTAAGCATACAAGGCCTAAGACTCTGCAGTGACCTATCTCATTTGAATAACTTGTCTTTGTGTGTAGATAACAAACCTGCTGAAGAAGTTGTCCAGTCCAACATTCTTCTGCATTCCAACATCGCCAGCGTTGTCAGAGACCAGGTGATTCTGAGAGTGGACTCCGGAGACTCAGAAGTGGTCGATGGACTTATTTTCCAGCACATCACTCTCCTCATGTGCTCAGCTTATAGGAACCAGTTGCTCAACATTTTTGTCCGTCCTTCCTTAGTAGCTGTAGCATTGCAGATGACACCTGGGTTCAGGAAAGGTAACTTTCAGGACTGTGATCTTGAATTTTAGAAGAGGCCTGGCCATTCCATTCCATTCCATTCCATGTAGGGAGCAACATTTGAAGCCTTGTAATGTTCAGTCACATCTGTGCAACCCAGTAAGGAGCAGGCCTATACACTCAGAAGAAATTAGCTTTGTTCCCTAAATGCATGGCCATCTGCTCAGAATTTTGGAATTGGAAGGGCCTAGAAATCATCTAATCTAAACCTCTCCTTTTATAAATAAGGCAATTTAGGCCTAGAAAGTTACATAGTTACTCAGAGAAGGATCTGGCATTTGAGCACAGTTCTCTACTTCCTGTCTGATGCTCTGTTTCTGCCGTAACAGTTCCCTGATCCAGCAGAGGCCGATGGGGTGGGTAAGCCATCCAGCAGTGTGTGAGTACTTACTAGATGCACAGGAGCATTCTGGTTGCACTGGGGAATGTAAAAATGAGTAAGACACGGTTCTTGTTCACAGAAGTAGTCAAGGCCAAGGGTTTCTGCCCAGGCCACATGTTAGAATTATGGGGGGTGAGAGGGGGCAGGGTGAGCCTCACCCCAGAGGTTCTTCTTCCCTTGGTCTGGAGTGTGGGCAAGCTAGTAGTATTTTGTCTTAGTCTTAGTTTTTCAAAGCTCCACAGTTGAGTCTAAGGAGAAGTGCTAAAGATGCAGTAAAGATACCAGGAAATATGAATATAGAGGAAAATTAAGAAATCAGTTCCTTCTCTACTAGGGAACAGTGGGGTAGGGGAAAGTGAAGTACCCCGGCTTCTGAGGACCATGATGTCTTGCTCATTACCAGACTGGCTGATTATGGGCCTGGTTGTAATTTAGATTTAATCATTTAAAAACTATGCTAGACTGTAGTTTGCTTTGTAGGTAAAATTTGGATTGATTTTAGCTTCTTTTAGGGGACTTAATTCTTATCCTTGTTATATAATAAAACTATGCCTTTGAAACACTTCATTTGGGCATATCATGGACTTCCTGGTACTCCCCAAAAGTTTAAAAGCAATGTTGTAATTTTATGTAATGAATTTATTTCCAGAGGATGTCTACAGTTGCTTTCTTTTCCTACGTGATGTTTTTTCAGATGAGTTCATCTTCCTTCCAGCAAACACACTAAAGGTAAAGTCCTTACAACAAAGAGCAAGTGTGCCTGCAGCGTGAGTTCTAGAAACATTAGGCGTGAATTCACAGGCATGTCGCAGGCAGTGTGTCATGTCTTTCTTCAAGATGAAGTGGGGCACTAAAGAGAAACTGGGACGCTCACCGTTTAGCAGACTCTAGTTTAAACCCAGGTCAAGTTTAATTAATGACTTAGGATTATTTGGTGAGAGGAGGGTCATTCTTTGTACCATTAGTGAGGCCACTGTAAATACACTAATTCTGTTTCAGTAAACTTTAAAAAATCAGCACTCATTTTCCTGTTATCAGCTTGTTGGAATGAGTCAGCCAGGCAAATGTGTTTTATTTTGAGAGTAGTGAGTGATGGTCTTGCCTGGTGGTGTGGACAGATGAGGAATCGCCAGGCTCCCAGAGCCAGGCTGCTGTTTGTTTGGGACAGGGAGTGATAGAATAGACGAGAGGGGGTTGTTAAGTTTTTGTGTGCTGTGCTAAGGAGAACAGGTTTTACTCTGTAGGGAGTAGGAGCAGAGGTGTTGGAGGTTTTTGAGCATAAGCATAATTCTAAGTATTTTTAAGAGCCGCCATATGTGCATCTGATTTAAATTAAGGAAAGTGGCTGTGCAAAGTGAAAGACAGTTCATCACCTGGGTCATGATTTCTAAGGCTTATGAATTTTTTGTGTTTGAGGTTCAACATTTTGAATGCTAGAACAAATGCTTCTCTGGCTGTTGTCTAACAACCAGAATTGTTCTGGGAGGGGCTGTGGAAATAGTTGGTGTTCTCTGAGATGTCGGAGGGCACGTGGCTGTGTAAATTGAGATCAGCAGGTCACACGTTAACCCAAAGGAGCGGGTGCCTTATGGCTTTCCCTGCCCCTTCCAGGACTTCGAAGAAGGCTGTTACCTGCTTTGTAAAAGTGAGGCCATACAAGTGACTACGAGGGACATCCTAATTACAGAGAAAGGAAATACCGTGTTAGAATTTTTAACAGGACTCTTTAAGCCTTTTGTGGAAAGTTATCAGGTATGTAAATTTGGCATTCTCCTTCTTGCTTCCCATGTCAAACATAATAAGACTTTCTCAGTCTGCTATTTCTAATCTGAAGGACAGATATCTTCCCCAGGCAAATGGTAGAACTACAGAGATTGGTTAATATGATGAATGATTTTGCCTCTGCAGTGAGAGATGAAATGTTCCATGCATATAAGAGGAAGCTTGATCCGTTATAGACCCAAGAGGATAAAAGCTTAGCGATGCCATGAGCACAATATTTATGTGACCACAATTATACCCAGACATTGTTTGTCATATTGTCTCTTATGTCTTTTGTTCATAGTATGTAGCAAGAGTATGTAGTATGTAGTATGTTTGTTACATTAATATAGTAGGCACTCAGTAAAGGCAAGACTTGAATGCTACATAAAAGTCATTTATTTATATTGCTAAATGCTAATATTATAAGGAAAAGAAAAAGTTCAAGTCAAAGTATCTGAGTTTGTCAGAGCTCTTAGGAGTGATTAGAGAGAGGTGATGGTTACGTGCCTAGCAGGAATTGTGCCAAGATTCAGAGCTAGAGAGGGAGTTTTAAAGGTAAACCGTAGGGGAGGCCTGCACATATTAGAGACAAGCGGATTCTGTGACTCTTAGCTCTGTTTATATGCACGCTGGCCTCTGGCACCAGGGCCGACTTCCTGGCAGAGTGGTGTCTGTGGGCCATGAAATGACCCATGGCAGCCTCCCTTGCACAAAGCCTAGCACTTAGTGAGCATCTGATACGTGTTAGTTCTACCTTTAATCACCTTCCTACAGTAGAAATCATCAAGTATTTTGGGGCCTGGCACTTTGTTAGGTATATTTAGAGAAAAAAAACAAATTATAAAAATCTGTCCCCTCTCTTCATAAATAGCATAAGAAATTAAGTTGATAGTAATTAACTTGCAATCCATTAATATTAATATGAAAAATTATACTTTAATAAATACCAATATTATTTTAAACTTCTTTTTTCTAATTATAAAAGGTAATATAAGCTTGAAAGTGATGTTCTAAAAATTCTTTAGCTTTTCTCTGCTCCAGGCTTGGAGAGTTTTTAGGCTGCTCTAATATGTCGTTCTCTTAAAAGGGACAATAGAAAGTTATTTACTGTTTTGTTGTATTCGGCTACCCTTTTTCTGTTCCCGTTATCCTCCGTCATAAAATCAGATAGTTTGCAAATACCTCTTGAGTGAAGAAGAGGACCACTTCAGTGAGAAGCAGTACTTGGCTGCAGTCAGAAAATTCACAAGCCAACTTCTCGATCAAGGTCAGTCATAACTCTGTGGGCGGTGATTTGTTTTAGTTGAGAACGAAACAGTGGTTCACTAACTCTGACTCTTCCTCGCCCTCTATTTTAGGTGCCTCTCAGTGTTATGATGTGTTATCTTCTGATGTGCAGAAAAATGCCTTAGCAGCTTTTGTGAGACTTGGTGTGGTGGAGAAAAAGAAGGTGTAAGTAGTCGATGAGATCCCATGGGTGCTAAAGGGGCAAGGACAGGAATGACATTTGAGCACAAACTCCAGAGACACAAAAATGTCTGATCTTACTAGATTGTAATTTACTAACTTTATATTGTATTAGGTTATTAAGTATGAAATGTCCGATTTCCTTAAGTACTAAGTTTGACTGTTGATACCTCTGACACTTTGACATGTCTTGTTTTATGTTTGTTGTGTCTTTCAAATGCATATTTTGGCTTGTGATTAATTTTTATTAATTTGGCTTGTGCTCAAATTTTTTTTTAGAGCAATTTTTGTGAGTCAAAAATTTGTGTTATTTTCAAATAATGAGTTCCGTTGTGGAACCAATGCAGTGCAGACAGCTTGAAATATCAACAGAGTGTTTGGGAAGGATGTGGCTAACAAACACACAGTACATTGATGGTTTGAGAAATTTCGTTCTGGTGATTTTAATCTTGAACATGAGCCACGTGGGCAACCTGAGACCCAGGTGGATAATGACGAGCTTCGGTGGAAGTGAAATCCATCTCAACCTACACGTGAATTAGCAGCAAGGCTTGATGTTACTATTCCAATAATATTGGACTGTTTGCAACAAATCGGCAGGGTAAAGAAGCTGGATAGATGGGTTCTGCATGAATGAAACGAGCATCAGAAGAGAAATCTTCTCGAAGCTTGCCTTTCTTTGCTGTCACGACATAAAGCTTGAACCATTTCTGTACCATATTGTTACATGTGATGAAAAATGGATTCTTTTTGATAATCGCAAGCATTTGGCACAACAGTTGGATAAAGATGAAGTGCCGAAACATAGTCCAAAACTGAATACTCATCAGAAAAAGCTAATGGTGTCTGTTTGGTGGTCTAGCACTGGCATTATCCACTACAGCTTCATGAAACCTGGTCAATCTATCATAGTGGATGTCTGCTGCAACCAATTGGATGAAATGATGAGGATGCTTGCGACTAAGCAGCTGAGATTGGTCAACAGAGACAGGCCAATCCTCTCGCAAGACAACACTGGACCACATGTCATACAAACAACACTGCTCAAACTACAGAGGCTGGACTTGGAAACTCTCTGTCCTCCACTGTATTCACCAGACCTTGCACCAACTGACTACCACTTCTTCCAGGCTTTGGACTACTTCTTGCAAGGAAAAATATTCAATTGTTAACAAGCTGTGGAAAATGCCTTTCACCATTTCATTGGCACTCGCTCTCTAGGCTTCTTCGCTGCTGGCATAAACAAGCTACCGTTAAGGTGTTAAAACTGTGTTGATAGTTTAGGTGCATACTTTGATTAATTGTACTGCTTCTTGTTTGAGATATAATAAACTACACTTCTGATTTGAAATCAGACGTTTCACATTTGATGACCTAATACTTATCCATCCCCTAATTAGTTAAGTCGATATGACTTACCCTGAAAATTAATGTGGTTATGAATAAAAATGCAGTTGAAGCAAAGAAAGAAAGTACTCTAGGCCAGTATTTGACCTAATATTGAAATATCTAGATTAATTACAAAGAAAGATTTTTTTGGGAGAGTGTAGTGTGTATATACACATACATATACACAAATACATTACATTACATATATATGACACATATGACTGTAGGTATAGATACATAGATATTTATTCTTCTAAGTAAACAAATTTAATAATAATAAAGCTTAATACGTAAATTGTCACAATTATGTCTCTTATTTGGTCCAAAGATGAAACAGGAAGCCAGGAGGTAGGACAGGAACAAGAGGTCTTTCAACTGCATAAGACTGGCCTGGAGGGAGACTATTAAAAGTACTCTTGCAGTATCTATGATCAACGGCAAAATATAATAATGAAAGTTGTCTTTTCCCCATAGTTTATATAATAACAAAGCTTATTAATTCTTTTCTCCTAGAAATAACGACTATGTATTTAATGTGAACGAACCTACCGTAACCAAATTAGAAGAAATGCTTGGTAAGTGCAGCTTAATAAGCTCTGATGAGTTTTCGGATTGTATTTATCAATATATATTTAAAAAAACAAAAAAGTATACTGTGGTACCAAATAACTATCAAAATGAATAGTAGTGGAGTTCTAATATAAACAGGCAACTACTTATATAATCTAGAATTTTCTCAAGGACACTAAAGAGAAAGTTCATAGAAAATTAACAAAGAAAACACAACAAGCATAAAATAGCCAGTCTTCTATAACATAAGGATTCAGTTCCTAACGTAACCAATCTGAGTCAGAAATCCAGACCCTTCACATCCTGGTCTTGGTGAGAATATCTCTCATTTTTGTCCTTTGGTTCATGCTGTCCTTCTCAATTCCTGGTTCTCTTCTTTCCCATGTGAGAGATTGGGGTCAGTGTCTGTATCACATAAACTTTCTGAATTCAGAACGAGGGACTGGTATACATCCTTGGGAGAATAACCTCATGCTTATTCTTCTCTAGATCCTATCAGTTATAAAGAAATAGTCCCACCCAAAAAAGGCAGGGCCATTCGTTTATGGTATGCAGTTACAGTCAAGAGTGTTGACATAACAGAGATACCATGCTCAGTGGAGGTCGAGAACACTTCTCCTAGCATTAATGGGCAGTTTGAGGAGAGTGTTGAAAAAAATAATTATCTGCTGATTATATTGAATAAACATGATATCCTTGAGTGGATCTTCTCACAAGTATTTTTCTACCTGATCTTAATTCAGTACGTTTGTCATGCTTGCATAGAAGAGCTTTAGATAGATGTCTGTTGGGATTAAGTGAAGACCAGGACAGGGCACGTGGACAAAGGAGAACAGTTGAAGAAAAAGGCTAGAAGGGCAATGGACTAGTTGCCATGGATGGGGAAGATGCAAGTACCAGACCGTGTGGAAGAAAATATGTAGCTTGGAATCCCAGTCTCCCATACATATCATGTCTGAAAATCTCAGAATATGCAACGTTGAAACTCAATTTCAAATTTGGTGAGAGGATGTATAGCGAAGACAACCCCCAAAACTCATCATTCTGTAAGGGTGACAGAATCAATTTCCTAACCACAGGAAGCAGAGGTAATATGAGTGTGATATGCTAGAACATACTGAACTTGAAGTTCAGAAAACACAGTGGGGTTCACCTCCTGGCTCTGGCCCTGTGGCACTGGCCATGGCCTCACCTCTTGGGCCACTTCTATAGAGTGGGCTGACATCCCAGTTGGTTGCTGCACTTGTAAAGCCCTGTACAAGTGTGAGGTGTCTGTCTTGGGTGGGGGCTTAAGGAATAGTTGGGTGAGGAAGGGAAAAATCAGTATCATTTCACGAGCTGTCTCTTTTTTTATCTTAGGTGGTAAGACGCCAATAGGAAAACCAGCTACTGCAAAACTTTAATAATCGCCAACTAGTTATGGAAAATTTGGTCACATAATTGCTCTCATCGAAGGACTCTTTGAAGGAGGAGACACGTCTTCTCGTACTTCATAAGACTTTGAGAACAGCGGACTTGGTAGCGAGGAAGAGGTGACCATTGTCAGCAGTCGGTGTGATCTTCCCCACCACAATGGTTAAAAGGCATTTGTATCCAACACTGTGTGTGTTTTAAAATAAAACAATCTTTTGGAAACATGTTTGGAAAAGCAAAGCTAAGCTCCTATTTCACTAATACTTTTCAACTTAACTACATGTATTGAATTTTTATGTTGACTTTGGAATTAAAGTGTGATATCAGCACTAAAGGCTCTGGCTGTTATTCATAAATGTACTGAAAAGGGTATATCTTATATTTCTTGTGGCTTGCTTTAATTAAAGTTGCCTCAAACAAGTATAGGTTTGACATAGATATAATAAATTAGCTAGCTTACTTTAAATTTTGCCACCCAAGGGCCTTAATTAATAAAACTGAATTTTAGTCAAAGTATGTGCAACAGAGAGATACTATGTGACATAAATAAGCTGAGCTGCCCACTTCAGAGACTCGCACCTCCCACCTGCCTGCCACGCACACAGCGCCCTTACCGAGCTTGTCCTCCAGGGTTGGTGTCTCTGCCCGCTCCTCCTCCTAGAAATCCAGCCTCTCCCCCAGCACAGCCTCCAGGATGTCCCTGCACTCCTCACGCTCTGAGAAAAGACACACACGCTGGCCTCAGTGGGAAGCTGGACATGCTGCTGTGGCCACTGCCCACAGGAGAGGAGGCAGGGCCCGTCCCAGGGACGAAAGTGGGAAGGCCCCAAGGACCACAGGACTGGTGGTTCCCTCGTGCTGGGAGTGTGAAGAATGCAGCAGCCTCTCACAGAGAAAAATCGTGTCTGGATGCATGTATGTGAAATATCAGGCATCAGACCACAAGGACCTGAGAGAACATTCCTACACACTAGTGAGGCTCGGGTTAGATTGG
>CAUYRT010017293.1:0-13131 GCA_963574885.1 Lepilemur ruficaudatus | reverse complement strand
ACAGAGTCTCGCTCTGTTGCCCGGGCTAGAGTGAGTGCCGTGGCGTCAGCCTAGCTCACAGCAATCTCAGACTCCTGGGCTCAAGCGATCCTCCTGCCTCAGCCTCCCGAGTAGCTGGGACTACAGGCATGTGCCACCATGGCTGGCTCATTTTTTCTATATATTTTTAGTTGGCCAATTAATTTCTTTCTATTTTCAGTAGAGACGGGGTCTCGCTCTTGCTCAGGCTGGTTTCGAACTCCTGACCTTAAGCGATCCACCCGCTTTGGCCTCCCAGAGTGCTGGGATCACAGGCGAGTCTAGGTAATTTATAAAGAAAAGAGGTTTATTTGGCTTATGGTTCTGCAGGCTGTCCAAGAAGCACGGTGCTTCTGGGGAGGGCCTCAGGATGCTTCCACTCACGGTGGAAGGGGAAGAAGAGCCAGCATGTGCAGAAATCACACGATGAGGATGGGCACAGTGGCTCATGCCTGTCATCCCAGCACTCTGGGAGGCTGAGGCGGGAGGATCGTTCAAGGTCAGGAGTTCGAAACCAGCCTGAGCAAGAGCGAGACCTCGTCTCTACTAAAAATAAAAAGAAATTAATTGGCCAGTTAAAAATATATAGAAAAAATTACCCGGGCATGGTGGCGCACGCCTGTAGTCTCAGCTACTTGGGAGGCTGAGGCAGGAGGATCGCTTGAGCCCAGGAGTTTGAGGTTGCTGTGAGCTAGGCTGATGCCATGGCACTCTAGCCCGGGCAACAGAGTGAGATTCTGTCTCAAAAAAAAAAAAAAAAAAAGAAATCCCATGGTGAGAGAGGATGCAAGAGGGGCAGGAGGGAAGGGTTAAGCTCCTTTCAACAGCCAGGCCTTGCAGGAGCTAATAGAGTAAGAACTCACTGATGACCAGGAGGACAGTAGCCATTCATGAGGATCTGCCCCCACGACCCAGACAGCTTTAGGCCCCACTGCCAACACCTGGGCTCAAATTCCAACATGAGAGTCGGAGGGGGAAAAGGCCCAAATTATATTGCCAGGGAAATGATAGCCAAAAGGTTTGAGGTTCAGAGGTGGAAGAGTGAGTGTCAAAGGAAAACCTTTATTTCTGTTCCTTTAAATGTAATTGTAAAGGATAAAAGAAGTCATCTGGATTCTGAAGATTATAAATAGAACACTCCCTAGAAATTGGCACCAAAGTGCATAGCTGAGGTCTACTTCAAGACCCAGCCCGTGCACTTTTACAGAGTGTCCTTTTTTTACAGAAGAGGTTCACATAGTAAAGATGATTGTTTAAAAATGTGCATCATGATTTATCCAGAATAATTAAAAATTATCTGGGAACTAAGTAGATCCAATCTACCGATTAAACGGATTGCTCCCTAGCACATTGGGGTCACTTCTCTTTAGTGGCTTTAAAAAAAAAAAGCAGTTCATAAACATCTGTTTTGAGTCCCTGGAAACTCGAAAAGATTAAAATCAAAAATAAGAAGAAAAATAAACAAAGTTTCTTTTACCATCTGTGTCCTAACAGTCTCTCACTTCAAATTATTGCATTTGTGGGGAAGGACAGAAATTTTCAGTCTTTTGAATTCCCAAAGGAAGCCAGTAACGTGGCCTTAGTGGGTAACTTTAAAGGCGGTAAAGATTAAATGAAATTTTTTTCTTTTTTTTGGTTTTAAATCCAATTCAAAGCATGTATTACAACCTCTTGGTGATGTCTATGTTTGAGTGAAGTGCATTGGCTGCCAACCAGTCTGTGCTACGTTGGGCTGCCAGCAACTTAGAATCTGTTAGTTAAAAGTGTAGAATCCAGGCCGGGCGTGGTGGCTCACGCCTGTAAATCCTAGCACTCTGGGAGGCCGAGGTGGGAGGATCGTTTGAGCTCAGGAGTTCGAAACCAGCCTGAGCCAGAAAGAGACCCCCATCTCTACTAAAAAAAAAAAAAAAAAAAAGGAAAGAAATTAGCTGGACAACTAAAAAATACATAGAAAAAATTAGCTGGGCATGGTGGCACATGCCTGCAGTCCCAGCTACTTGGGAGGCTGAGGCAGAAGGATCGCCTGAGCCCAGGAGTCTGAGGTTGCTGTGAGCTAGGCTGACGCCATGGCACTCTAGCCCAGGCAACAGAGTCAGACTCTGTCTCAAAAAAACCCAAAAAAGTGTAGAATCCAAAAATGAATGCTCAGATATCCTGAATTCTTATGAAAAATATTAGGAAACAATCTGAAGGACACATGAACTTTTCGTACTTTATTTTGATCTATTTAATGTTATAACGAATGAACAAGGTGATCCTCTTTGTTTATTTTTTATCTCGTAACATTCTGGGGGTACAGACGTTTTGGTGACATGAACTGCTTTTGAACAGTTAGCGTTAAAGTCATAAGCATGCCCATCACCCAGACGGTGTGCGTTGTGCCTGGTCATCCTCTTTAGACCCATCAAAAATAAGTTTAAGAGGAAGAAGCTTTTGTCCCTCCTGACAAGTATCAAAGAGTCATTCTCTAATAAGGCTTTCTTTTGACCACTACATAATCTTTTCTTCATCCTGGGTGGATGTGAACATTTGTTCTCCTTTGTTGAACTCCATTCTTCTCTCAAGTGGAGAGGGTGCCTACTTGCTTGTTAATATATATTTTGTCTTGAGTTTTTTTTCTTTTTTGAGACAGAGTCTCACTCTGTTGCCCTGGCTCGAGTGCCGTGGCGTCAGCCTAGCTCACAGCAACCTCCAACTCCTGGGCTCAAGCGATCCTCCTGCCTCAGCCTCCCAAGTAGCTGGGACTACAGGCATGTGCCACCACGCCCAGCTAATTTTTTCTATATATGTTTAGTTGGCCAATTAATTTCTTTCTATTATTAGTAGAGATGGGGTCTCGCTCTTGCTCAGGCTGGTTTCGAACTCCTGACCTTGAGCAATCCGCCTGCCTCGGCCTCCCGGAGTGCTAGGATTACAGGCATGAGCCACCGCGCCCGGCAATTTTGCTTTGTTTCGACCAAGGAAAGAAAAGGATTTAAAACTTTCAGTTTTAAGAGAGTTTCTCAGGGGAGATGTGCTTCACCTAACCTCTGGACTCCTTCTATCTCCAAATCGCAGTTTTTTCAGGGGTTGTACAATACTAAAGAGCACTTCCGTATTTTGTTAAAGGAATGGAAGTAGGAAGAGGAAATCAAGAGTGGCTTGCTTTAATGAGTTTCCCCTTTAAACTCTGTCCCACCATAGTACATTCTGTTCACATAAACATGCACACATAAACACATGGCATTCATGCCACTAATAGTTTATTCAGAGTACATGCTATCCACATAGATAACACACAAAATATACACACCACTAACCTACAACACACACACACACACTCTGTTACACTTTCATACGAAGGGCAGACAGATGTTCAGCAAGCTATGAACCACACACATCTTTTTCCTTTTCCTTGCCCACTGCCGCCAGCAGCAATGGGCATTAAGGGCAGTGGGCATGACTCCAACTCTCTGGGCTCTATAGTTTGGCTCCAGATGGTTTTTTCACCTCATAATTTCATAATTTCAGGTCTACTCAAGAAATACTAATACTTAATGGTAGCCACTGAGAAGACCTACAGTCCAGCCCTGGCAGGTCTCCATGCCCCTCTTCTCCACTACCATATTCTTCCTTCAGTCTCTGGCCATATTTGAGTTCTGAAGCAGGGCCAGGGGCCCAGGTCCTCTTAGGGATGTCAGGCACTAGCACAGGTCCAGTCCTGGCTATGGGACAATACCTTGGGAAAACAGAAAAAACAGCCTTGCATTTGGCCCTGGTTCAATTCCTCAAAGTGAAGATGACATTTCTGCTAAGCAGTTACAATTAGATTTTAAGAGCCCTGGGTTTTCAACTGATCACATGCAAGATCAAGAAAGATAATTTAAACTATTGAATTCTGCCTGATTAGCTAATAAACGAGGTGATCTGTTGGTGTGGAAGTAATGCAATAGAGCTAAGAGGGCCCCCTGGGCATGAGGTGTCTTGTGTCTTGTCTATCAGTCGCTTTCGCAGTTACCTTGTCCTCTCTCCTTCCTTTGCAGTCCGTGAACTGCTTTTTGTCTTCTTCATGTTTCTTGGCCGGTGGAGTTGGCAGAGTTTACACAGAGAGTTTTATTGATATCATTACTAAGAGGGTCATTTCAGAACCTCATTTGTTTTTTGTTTTTTTTAATTCTATGATGCCAGTTTCAAAGGTGTCATTCACTCTCTGTAACTTATTTTTTTTCGGCCTGGCTTTTGTATGACTGTAGGTAAAACAATCTAAGGATATGTTTTAAAGTGGAAAACTGGGTATTTTGTTTTCACATCATTTGTAAAGAGCATTTTTATCTAAGATTTCTTTGTTCTCTAAGGCATCTTAAATGTAGAATGTAAGAATATAAGGAATCCTGTAGATCCACTAGTCCCCTGGGAAAACTGAAGCTCGGGGAGGCTAAGTGACTCTTACAATCAAACTAGTTACTGTCCCAGAAGGAACTATAATAGAACGCTTTCATTATTTACAGAGGGCCTGTTATTATTAGTATATGCCAAGCATTGTATTAAGCATAGAGGTTTCTCAAAGAGAACTCTGAGCTGGATCCTGAGGATAAACAGGAGTTTGCTAGGCAGGGAAGGAGGAGTGTTTTTCTCCTCAACTAGAAAGCTAGTTTGGGAATGTCAAAAAAGAGGAATCATACTTTCACTAGCCTTTAGAGTTTAGCAGTTCAAGCTCCTATTTAAAGAAGTTTAATGAAAAGATGATTTGGTTATAGTGTCTAAGAGTGGTGCACCTCTTCCAGGTGTGATCATTCAAGCATGAGAATGAATGGACATCAGTTGTGCCAGAACCTGTGCTATCTGGAATGGGCATGATCCTGCCACACCACTGTCAGTGTAGTCCAGCTCCCTGCCCTTATAGGAAGCAGCTGGAGATGCATGGCAGTGGGACCTGGGTCCTCTCTAGGAATGTACAGAGCCAAGGTAATATCTGTTCTGCTTAATGGTGAGTGATGTAAGCTCATGGTACATGCTATCTTGTACCCCCAAATGATCCATAAAGTGGTAAAGTGAACAATTAGTTATATACGGATGCACTAGCAAGAGCTAACACTGAGCGCTTACATGTGCCAGGCACTGTTCTCAGGGTGTACATGGATTATTTCATTTAATGGAGGCTGCAGTGTACTGTACAAATAAGCAAGGCCTTTTTAAGATCTGGCAGCTTCTGAAGATGTAGAGAAAAGGAGCAATTATAGAAGCCTGTATCGTGACAAGTGACAAGGAAAGGCAGTGCTACAATGTCAATAGGAAAGAGAGTGGAGGCTAGGCAGACTGTCACTAGATCAAGAAGCAGCATGGTGAGGTAGAAAGTACATGGGTATTGGAGACAGACAGATGGACAGAACACCTGACTGACCAACCTAGAATCATCCTGGCTCTTTCAGCTTACCAGCTGTATGCCCCTGGGCAGGTCACATAACCTTTGGGAGCCATACTTTCCTCTTTCTCAAACAGGCAAACACCCACCTTGCAGGGTTGCTCTGAGCATGTGCGGTAATGCGCAGAGTCCAGCACGCTGCTGGCACCATGTAGAGTCCAGCTTTTATTATTAGCCCAAAGAATCCTCATGTTCCCAAGAATCTAATTTCAGAGGCCAAGCAATCAGAGAATTTTAGGGGTTAAAGGTGCCTCAGAGATCGTCTACTCTAGACATGTCATGTTTGGATATACACCTGAGCCCCAAACATAATAAATCATTTGCCCAAATCAGCACAGCCAGCTAATGGCTAAATTAGGATTAGAACTCAGGACATCAATTGCACCGGGGCAGATGATTACAGCTGAGCCGTATGTAAAACCCTTGAGGCAATTCACCAAAAAAGTGATTTAAGCTGATTCTGATAGTTTGCTTCTGATTATTTTCTCCTTACAGAACAGCTGATTTTTCCAGCATTCACTTTAGGTCACTTCTGAGGCATGTTCTCTTGCTTCCTTGTATGTATTTGTCTGCTTGGGCTTCATATTAAAACACCACAGACTGGGTAGATTAAACAACAGAAATTTATTTCTCACAGTTCTGGCAGCTGTGATCAAGGTGCTGCAATGTAGGTTTCTTTCTGAGGCCTCTTCTCTTGGCTTGTAGGTGGCCACCATCTCATTGTGTGCTCACATGGCTTCCTTGTGTGCATGTAGAGAGCGTGTGAGCTCTCTGGTGTTTCTTCTTATAAAGACACTAATCTTATCGGATCAGAGCCCTATCCTTATGACCTCATTTAACCCTAATTACCTCCTTATAGGCCCTATCTCCAAATACTGTCACATTGGGAGTTTGGGCTTCAACATATCAATTTTGGCGGGGACACAATTCAGCCCATAGCACTGTGCTACATGTTCCTCTGTCTCTCATGAGCTATTCCATTCAGGACTGTTTCAAATAGGAGGTACATGAACAATGAAGTACGTGAGCTATTAAATACCTAAACATGAGGCGTTACTTATTCCTTGATCCTTTTTACAAATTCTCCAGGTAATCCATTAGCCAAAGACCTAGAAGTGTGGCAAAAGCCAAAGTTAAGATCAAAGTTAATTGTGAGAATGAGGGTTGAAGAGTTAAATTAAGATATACCAGCAGATTCATTCAGAAAGAAAACCTGAACATGAGGAAAGTTTCTCTGAAGATCTGCTGTACATTTGAATGACAAATAGAAACAGTGACGCTTTGACATTTATTCTGATATTTCCAACAGGAACTGTATAAAATAACATATTTTTGAGGAAAATTGTTTCTTTAGAAAGATTAAGGAAAAAAAAATACTTGTCAAAGTATGTAGTAAAATGTCCAAACTTAAGGAGCCTCAAGTGCCTTGAACATGAAGGTAATGTAGATCTATTTCTTTGGCATCAGGAGTCTATCCATTCACAATTTATCCTAAGTCAAGGGGCTACTCAGCCCAGTTACAAAGAGATTTTGGGATGCTTGAGAGGTTTTTGTGAGACCACGAATGAACTGTGACCAATCACTGGCTCTTTTGTTAAGATAAGGCCCAGTACAAAATAGGAGAAATGATGTCACCTATCTTACTTGCTAGATGTGGCTCCAAATAGCTTTTGGCCATGTCCCAAAATCATATGTAATCCAAATTGCAAGATAATACATGAAAAATACAGGCTGATGGAAAAACTCAAACAATTCAGAAGAATATGGAGCAGAAAGTGGAGGTCCCCTTTATAACACCTTCCCCCTTCCTATTCCCCTTCCCATGAATAATGAGCTTAACAGTTGAGTTTTTCCTAGATTTTAAAATATGCGTGTACTTATAGATAGCTAGAAAGTTACTTTTAAGTAAATGGTGCTACATTATTATTATTTAACTTTCTCCTACTGATGATTATGTAGATCTGTCTTCTCAATTTTTGGTTATTGTAAACAAAGTTGAAATATTCTTATACAAATATTTGTATATGTGAGCATTTCTGTAGGATAGTCTATTTATTTATTTATTTTTGACACAGGGCCTTGTTCTGTTGCCCAAGCTGGAGTGCAGTGGTCTGATCATAGCTCACCGTAGCCTCAAACTTCTGGGCTCAAGTGATCTTCCTGAAGTTCTGGGATTATAGGCATGAGCCACTGTGCCTGGCCAGGATAGACTCTTAGAAGGAGATTTACTAGATCAAAGGTAAAGTATATTTTAAAAATTGGTACTGTCAAATTGCCCTCTGGCAACATTGTTCAAATTTATGTTACCACCAGAATTACGTAAGAATATGTGTTTTTCAGTCTGTTTGGACTTTGATATCATCTTTAATTTTTGCCAACATTATGGACAATCAAGGGGACCTCACTGTTATTTTAATTTATACATTCCGATTTCTAATGAGGTTAAGCATTATTTCATTTCTTTCTTTTTTTTTCATATTCTTCAGTGACGTGCCTATTTACTTACTCTGGAGAAATATTTCATTTTTTTTAGAGTTGTAGAGGCCTCTCATAATTACATATATTATCCTCTGATGTTGCAAATATTCAAATTTGCTGTTAGTAGATATTTAAAAGTATATGAATGTTCACAGAAAAAAAATCTGGAAGGATTTACACCAATAGGTTAATAGTTACTTCTAAGGGGGAGGACCATGGATACTTGATTTCTCCTTTATACCTTTCTATGTTGTCTGCTCTCTTTCTCCTCTTGAACACTAAGCATATATTAATTTCATAAGTAGAAAAAAACCCAATAAAGTGATTAGTGGGATAAAGATGATGATGAGGGCTGTCAAGGCAATTCTAAAAGAGGATATCCAAAGGTGCTTTGTCTAGTGGCAGTATCAACAGAGTAAAGTCAAAACTTGAAGGAAACAAGTCACTTATTAGATAAAAAATTGATATGGGCTGGGCACGGTGACTCATGCCTGTAATCCCAGCATTTTGGGACGCCCAGGTGAGAGAATCACTTGAGGCCAGGAGTTTGAGACCAGCCTGGGCAACATAGCAAGACTGCCTCTACAAAAAATTAGCCGGGCATGGTGGTGCACTCCTGTAGTCCCAGCTACTTGGGAGGCTAAGGCAGGAGCATTGCTTGAGCCCAAGACTTTGAGGTTACAGTGAGGTATGATGATGCCACTGCACTCTAGCCTGGACAACAGAGTGAGACTCTGTCTCTAAAATTAAAAAAAAAAAAAATATAAGACTAGGGAAGATGAGTCCCCATGTTCCTGGCTTTTGTTTATTTGTAGCTTACTTATATACCCTGAATTATGATGAATTATTATAAAGTGAGTGATTCTTGAGAAGACAGATTTAGCCTATGGGCTGATTTTTTGAAACAAGTGTTATTGTAGATTCTAGGACTTAACTATTTACATAAAGAAAAGTAATTTACATATCAAGAATTTCACCAAATTCATAAGCCAGGGATAATTAATGTTATAATATATCACACTAGCACAATAATCCTAAAATATACCATGCTTAAGTGTGTATCTGTGACCATGGAATGCTTATTCAGTGCAATTCTGAACACGAGCAGGCAAAGCCCCTAACCTGCAGGCTGAAGGGAACAGAGGGAGGATGTGCATGCCCTGTCATTTTGAGGCTGAGATTCAGATAACATACAGAAATGGGAAAAGAGACACATCTGTCACGTCTTCCAAACTGAGCGGAGGACATCTGCAGCTACTGCCATCATCTCACTCTAGTACAACGGGGAAAACAGATGTAAAAATAGAAGTGATATATTCAACTATTATCAGTGAGGCAAAACTGAATATAGCAGTTGGAAGCAGCACTGACGTAGAACGGGAAATGGCTTCTCCTGGAGCAGGCTGTCTGTCTCAAGTGGACAACATGCCAACTAACTCAGGATGTTTCCACCATCCGTTGTCATCCCTGACTTCTTAATAAGGGGTTAGGAGAAAAGCGAGAAGGTTACAAAACCAACTGAGAGCAAGTAATACTCTCCTGACAGAAAAGTGAAGGAGCCTATTTGTTCAGGAGAAAATGCCTCCCTGGGAGTTCCTGGCCTCACTGGGTGAATTATCTCCTTGTTGTTAGACCTATGAAGAGGCTGAACAGTTGTGTGCAGAACAGCCAGAATTTTAATAATGAGAGTGCTGGATGAGAGGACAAAGATAGTATAAAAAAGATGAAGGAGATTCTAGGCCCAGAAAATAACTACCCCAGTTTCCTGTCAGTGTCACCTCTGTTGTACCAGGGGACGCAGAGAGCCCTTTCAGGATATTCAGCAGAGCAATTTAGTGGAATAGTCTTTATCACAAGAATACCTGTTCTTTACTGATGGACTTTGTTGTTGGTGTTTGAGATATAATTCACACATAAAATTCACTCTTCAAAGGTATCCACTGTAGTGGTTATTGGTATATCCACAAGGTTGTTCAACCATCACCACTAATTCCAGAGCATTTTCATCACTCCAGAAAGGAACCCCATACTTTCTGTCTCTACAGATTTGCCTATTCTGGATATTTCATATAAGTGGAATCATAAGTATGTGGTCTTTTATGTCTGGCTTCTTCCACTTAGTATGTTTTCAAGTTCATCCATGTCATGGCATCAATCAGTACTTAATTCCTTTACAAATTTATTATTTAATAATTTAACCATTTTAATTTAACCATACAATTCAGTGGCATTTAGTATACTCACAATGTCATGTAACCACCACCTCTGTCTAGTTTCAAAGCATTTCTTCCACTCCAAAGTGAAACTCCTTGCTCATTAAGCAGTTTCTCCCCATTCCCCCTCCCCCAGCCCCTGGCAAACACCAATCTATGTTCTGCATCTATGAATTTATCTCTTCTGGACATTTCATATAAATGGAATTATACATTATGTGACCTTTTGTGTCTAGCTTCTTTCACTTAGCATAATGTTTTTGAGGTTCACTCATATAGTAGCATGTATCAGTAGTCTTTTTTTTTTTTTTTTGAGACAGAGTCTTGCTCTGTGGCCCTGGGTAGAGTGTAGTGATGCTCACTACAACCTCAAACTCCTGGGCTCAAGCAATCCTCCTGCCTCAGCCTCCCTAGTAGCTGGAATTATAGGTGCATGTCACCACGCTGGGCTAATTTATTTTTTCTATTTTTGGTAGAGACAAGGTCTTGCTCTTGCTCAGGCTGGTCTTGAACTCCTGACCTCAAGCGATCCTCCCATTTTGGCCTCCCAGAGTGCTAGGATTACAGGCGTGAGCCACCGTGCCAGGCCAGTATTCCTTTTAATGGCCAAATGATATTCCATTGCATGAATATACCACAATTTCTTTATCCATTCATCTGCTGATGAACATTGGAGTCTTTTTAATTTTTGGCTATTAGGAATGATGCTACTATGAACATTCATGTATACATTTTTAAGTGGACACATGTTTTGATTTCTCCTAGGTATACAGAATTGCTGGATCATATGGTAACTTTATATTTAACTTTCTGAGGCATTTCCAGACTGTTTTCCAAAGTGGCTGTACCATCTTACATTCCTGCCAGCAATATATGAATTCTAATTTCTACACATCCTTGATGACACTTACTATCTGTTTTTGATTATAGCCCATTCCTAGTGGGTGTGTTAGTCTTTGTTTTAAAATTGAAGCCATCCATAGACATAGTTTAAAAAGACAAGGCTTAAAGTGTCACTGCCTGATCCCTCTCCATTCCTATTCCCATAAGGCAAATATTTCAAATTCCTCTAGTGCTTTCTTCTGATTTATCTTATATTTCTGATAATATGTTTATACCCGCTTTAAAAAATCAGTTTTAGATATTATTTCTTAACTTCCAGCTATGGAAGATGAGCATTTCGTTCTCTCTGTCCTCTGATGTGCACACAAATACACACTCACTTTGTCCTTCCGTCTTCACAATATGATTATAATCTCCATTTCTGGTTAAATCAAGAATTAGCATTTACATTGTTATGACTATGCATTTATAGCCATGTGATATACAAAGATTATATTTACTTAATCATACTTTTTTCCCCTTAGAGAAAGGAGAAAATTTTCCTGTTGACCTAGAGGGGAAAATATGCCTCATTTAAAAAATTTCCTCAGTTTTCTATGTACCAATTAGTAATTCATCTTCAAATTCCACAAGAAAACTAAAAATCTCTAGATATCTTCAAACACATTGGATATTCTACTATTTCTTTCTTTCTTTTCTTTTATTTGGCATGTAATCAGAATTCAGTTAGGGGTGGGGGAACCTGCGGCCTCAAGGCCACATGTGGCCCTCCAGTTCCCTGAGTGCGGCCCCTCCACTGAATCCAAACTTCACAGAACAAATCCCTTTATTAAAAGGCTTTGTCCTGTAATATTTGGATTCAGTAAAAGGCTGCACTGAAGGATCCAGAAGGCCACATGTGGCCCCAAGGCCACAGGTTCCCCAACCCACTTCCTCCCCACCACGCCCCTTGCTGGTTCACAGTATTAATGTGATGAGTTCATTTTACAGGTTAGGTATCAAAAGCCCTGTGAAGTTACCCGACTTGCCAAAGTGACGGCAAATTTTCAGGAGAAGCAGGGACTAGACCTCCAGTCTCCTGGGTGTCAGAGCCCCTCCACTCTGTCAGGTTGCTTCCACAGAAAAACAAAGGGGATGTGGACTTTAGATCTTTTATCCTCTAAACGTATTTAATTTCCTGAAATCTAAAAATTAACTGCAAGTGCTAAGAATCCAAATAAAAGGGCACAGTGTGGGACAGGTGACTGCCAGGGACCACCACCTAGAGAGGACCTGCCTAAGCTCATTAGCCCACTATAAGGAGAGCAGAGTTGACACAGAGAGACTGATACAGTAAGTCTCAATGACACGGTTTAGCCTTTGCATTCTGCTGTATCTTCAAACTTTCCAAATATGTGCACCAAATAGATCCCCCTTCCCGCGTAAGCCTGTTTGAGCTGGGTTTCTGGTGCTTACAACCAAAAGGAGTAGTGACTAACAGACACTGAAGGTAGAGGCTGAGCCACCTACATGTAAGCACGTAGGTCTGACATCTTTGAGGACCCCTCATTTCACTTTTAGCAAGAGAAGAATAAGGACTACAGTAGTTTTAGTCTAAAGGAGGGTTGATTTCAGAACTAATAGAGAAACTCTCAAATTCAGGTTCCTGTCCTTCTTGATAAAATATACAAAAAATGAATGGTTTCACAAATGACTAACAATGAAGAAAAAAACAACACTGAGTACAATTTATCAAATACCCAATAAAGCACATTTTGAAAGGCAACCAGGATGTTAATTTCATGTCACATAAGCATTTCTTGCACTTACATAGTTTAGTTTTCAAAGCATATTCATACCCATAACTTCATCTGATCCCCTCAGGCTTCCTTTTGATAAATAACCCACATCTTAAAGTCACATCTCAGAGTAAAACCAAACCAAAATATATTTTATAAATAATTATTCATCAGTTTCTTATAAATAAAAACTCTTAAAATTTTTATTTTCCTCAACTCTTGTTTCTTGTCCCTGAAGTTTATTTACTTTTCTAGTTGGCTCTTCTGAATTCTATTTTGTTTGTTTTTGAGACAGGCTCTCTCTCTGTCACCTAGGCTGGTGTGCAGTAGTATCATCACAACTCACTGCAACCTCAAACTCCTGGGCTCAAGAGATCCTCCTGCCTCAGCCTCCTGAGTA
>CAUYRT010017291.1:0-21082 GCA_963574885.1 Lepilemur ruficaudatus | reverse complement strand
CTTTCCACAGAGGTTGAACTAGTTTGCAGTCCCGCCAGAATGTAGAAGTGTTCCTGTCTCTCTGCATCCATGCCAACATTTATTGTTTTGGGACTTTTTAATAAAGGCCATTCTCACTGGAAATAAGTGATATCTCATTGCGGTTTTGATTTGCATTTCTCTGATGATTAGAGATGTTGAGCATTTTTTCATATGTTTGTTAGCCATTGTTCTGTCTTCTTTGGAAAGTTTCTGTTCATGTTCTTTGCCCACTTTTTGATAGGGTTGGTTGATATTTTCTTGCTGATTTTCCTGAGTTCTAGTTATCAGCCCTTTATCGATGTGTAGCTTGCGAAAATTTTCTCCCATTTTTAGGCTGTCTGTTTGCTCGTGACAGTTTCTTTGGCTGTGCAGAGCTTTTTAATTTGATCAGGTCCCATTTATTTATTTTTGTTGATGCTGTGATTGCCTTTGGGGTCTTCATAAATTCTTTGCCTCGGCCAATGTCTAGGAGAATATTCCCAACATTTTCCTCCAGAATTCTAATAGTTTCACACCTAAGGTTCAAGTCTGTTATCCAGTGTGAGTTGATTTTGGTGAGAGGTGAAAGCTGTGGATCCTGTTTCAGTCTTCTACATGTGGCTATCCAGTTTTCCCAGCACCATTTATTGAATAAGGATTCTTTTCCCCAATGTATGTTTTTGTCTACTTTGTCGAAGATTAGATGGCTATATGAGGATGGTTTTATATCTGGGTTCTCTGTTCTGTTCCACTGGTCAATGTCCCTATTCTTGTGCCAGTACGAAGCTGTTTTAATTACTATAGCCTTGTAGTATAGTTCGAAGTCTGGTAAATTGATACCTCCCATTTTGTTTTTATTGCCTAGGATTGCTTTTGCTATATGGGGTCTTCTCTGGTTCTATACGAAGTGTAAAATTATTTTTTCTATATCTGTGAAAAATGATGATGGTATTTTAATGGGGATTGCATTGATTCTGTAGATCACTTTGGGTAGTATAGACATTTTAATGTTGATTCTGCTGACCCATGAGCATGGTATGGTCTTCCACCTGTTTACATCCTCTGCTATTTCCTTTCTCAATGTTTCATAGTTCTCCCTGTAGAGGCCTTTTACCTCCTTAGTTAAATATATTCTTAGGCACTTTATTTTCTTTGTTGGATAGGCATGCATTCTTATCAGGTAGGTAGGCATGCATTATCATCCGTGTTTTACTGATGAGGCAATGGAGACAAAGTTCACATAACAAAATAACAATAAAATTGGAGCACACTTCTTTCAACCCAAAATGAAACATCTTTTTAGGCACAAGCTTATCTTCATTTTTTCTTTTCCCTGGTACTGACGTTGAGCTCATAGAAGTCCTTGAAGAGTTTTGTTTGATGTATAAATTTTTTTATCTTCCTTCTGAGGGAGTGACAAATGAAGGTTTTGTTCCCTTTGTGGTGAAAATGGATATTATATTGCACTTTGAAGGCCCAAAGGAGGCAAATTGGCCCAATTTTGTCTTATATCACTTTCCGGTACCTTCACTGGGAGTGACTTATACTGTGGTTAATTGCAGAAACAATGGAGAAATTAACATGGGAATGCTGTGATAATTGAATATAGACACTTATAAATCCAAAATAAGAGTCTGAGTAGTAATACCATTATGTCACAATCTGATTCCCATCCCTCTTATTTTTCCTATATTATGCAGTTGAGCACTTTACTATCCATATGTGTTTCACGTTTGCCTAGTTTTACCAACACATCATAAGTAAATTGAATATAGGACTTCTCATTTCTTTTGTAATCCTATATCTAAGATATTTTAATCTTTAGAATCCTTTTAAACTTTCTCCATTTGAAAATATTCCATGCTACATTTTTGCTGTATACTATATATATATTTATTGCCTGTCTTCCATGTTGATTTGATTATACTCTGTAAATATCCATGCTAATTCATTCACTCATTGATTTCTTCATTTATGCATGCATACACCTAGTACAGCTAACATGTATTGTACTCCTGTAGTACTTACCACATTATGTTGTCATTGTCTGTTTTCCTCCTAGATTTGAACTATTTGAGGGCAGAGACTGAATGTTTTTAATCTTTTTATCACAGAAAGTACAATGAAGGTACTTTGTTGAATGACATTTAGTAAAATGCCATGTACCTGGCAAGTAATGACTAAATGCTATCTAGTGGGGAAGACAACACTGCTTTCTTTTGCTTTCTGTTTTAATCATTTTTCTCATAAATGAAATGTTTGAAATATTTGAAAGAATAAAACTCTACCTTTTGATGAGAGTTTAAAATTGCATTACCATACAAGATCCTACTTAGGTAAAACAAACAACCAATTTTGGGGGTGGCTGGATACTGAATGCCCCTGAAGCTATTAAATGTTACCCAATATGCATAATTTTTCAGTTGATTAATACATGCATGTCATATGGCAAGAAACCTTAGGTGGGGATCAATATATACAATATTTTAAATCTTAGTAGAATAAACAGAAAACAATGAAAACAGGAGTGGATAATCATTTCTACGTTCATTTGAAATTCTGCCTCTGGTTAAACTGAGCAGCCTTTTCAAAATCATTGAAACTGTAATAACATGCTACTATATGCTTTTGCTTGTTCAATTTTTCATTTGCTAAGGTAATCCAGGCTTTAAAACCTGGAAACCTTTGAAATATGCATCAGGCAGGAGCCTGGTGTGGAGATTGCCTTGAGGTCAGGGCTTTCTGCTCCTTGGTTGCTGAGTCTGAGGTTTCTGCCAAAGGGCATGAAATATCCTTTCATTAACTGGTTGTTGGCGGTAAATATAATTAAGAGCTAGTCAAGGATCAGATGTAGTAAAAGGATAGGTGTCTCCTGTGGTGTGAAAATAGGACCAAAGACGCTGATTTTATGACAAGAGTCCTGTACAATCACACCCTATAGTTGGTGGAGATTTGATATAACAAAATGGTTTGGAATAAAGCAGACCTGTAATGGTGGTGGTTTCTGACACACAGGGCAGTCTTTTGTGGTTCTGGCATGCAGAGTGCAGCGGCTTGACTCCACATGTCGGCAGTTCCTCTGTTTTACCAAATCCCTTTCCCAAGGACTCTCATGGCAGGCCAGTTAGGTGCATGTTTGTACAGGTGGCGGATCAGCTGTTTTCCCTGGAAGTCATCCTCTTCTCTTTCCAATTTTCCTGTAGAGGGTCACTCAAGGGTGACAAGAAGTTTGTGACTCCTTGAAGGCAGAGACTGCTGCTGCTGCGGCTGCCCAAACACAGCCTTGGAGAGACAATCATTTGAACCTGGCTTGCTGACTGCTGTCTCTAGACTCCCTGGCACCACTCAGTTTGGGAAAGAAAAAAATATACCTAGTAGCATTCAAGTCTAAAAGTGTAATGAAGTTAGGGTTATCTAGATGTATGCTTTTAAAGGGATTAATCCAGTGTTCCAGGAAGCCTTTTGAGAATAATAAATTATTTACTTTTTCCAAAGGAGATGGAATAGGAAATCTTTAACTGTGCTCATAGAGATTAGATTTTTTGATAGACCTTTTTGGAGTAAGGAGGAGGTAGCTGTTTGTGTTTCACAGAATAGAACCAGGTAGGCCTTTGTTTTCACCTGGGTCATTAGTGTATGGTTCTGATTGTGCCTGAGCATACCAGTCGCACTCTGCTGAAGTCTGCTGTAACATGGTTGGATGGTATGGTTAAAAGAAAAATTGAAAGTCATCTTGGGCTGAGAAGGAAAGATTTTAAAATTCTAATATTTGCCTTTGCAAGATTACATGCTGCTGATTAACTCCTTCCTTCTGTCTTGCAATTCTCTCCCTTTTTGGCTTACTTTACAGACTGGAACCATTTGCGAAAACCTCTCTTCATGCTCTTGACACTAGTCAAACTGGACTCCTTGCCATTTCCAGGACACAATATCAAATAAATATTTATCAAATCCATGCTACGGGCCAGGTATAGTGTGATGTGTTCTATATACATAGAAGTTCTTCAAGGTGATTAGTAATTATTCATTCTCTTATTCAATCAAAAAAATACTTAATGAGCACCTACTATCTTTCAAGCATATGCTAAGAAGTGAGAATGTGGCTGTCAATAAAGCAGACATGTTCCCTGTCTTCATGGCACCTACAGTCTAGCAGAGGAGAGATGTTAATAATAACCAGGGATGGGGAGGAAGATACGAGACAGAGCAAGGTCTGAGCCAGAGGAAGGGATGTTTACCTGAGACGTGAAGAAGATGGTGTTGAATGTAGGGGCTGAGGGAAGACTGTGGGGGAGTGTGAGCGAGGTCAGAGAGTGGCACTGCGGTTGGACTGCACAGCCAGCAGTCTTGGTTCAAATCCTGGCTCGCTGCTACTTTTCCTTGTCACTTTGGGCAAGTCACTTAACTTCTGTGCCTCCATTTCCTTACCTTTAAATGGGGATAACAACAGCACTAATCTCTCTGCTGTCCTGGTAAATGAATTGCTATATGCCCAGTACATAGGAAGAATTATATAACTGTTAGTAATAGTGATTTTAACAAGGAGGTGAAAGTATTTCGAGTCACTCTCTAGCATAGAGTGTAGCACGTAAGAAGGGCGGAGTAAGCAGTGAGGCTAGAAAAGCTGATAGAGCTTGGATTGTGGGGGACCCAGCCTGGGAAGAGGTTCTTGTAAACATGTGAAGGATTTTTTTGATCTGGAGAGTAACAGGAAATCATTGAAAATGTTTAACCAGGACAGTGACACAATCAGGTTTGTCTGGGTCAAGCTGGTGGCCATGGAGATAAACCAAAGTGTGTGGGTTGGCAAGATATCTATGAGGTAGAATTAACAATATTTGATTATGGATTAAAAGTGTGAATGAGGAAGAGGGAAGAGTAAAGAATGACTATCTGGACTAGAGCCAGGATACTTCTTGTGTTCAAATAACAGGGAGAAATCAGGACAGCTGTGGATACATGTGGGTTGACAGGCTTGGTGGTGAGCAGTGAGGGGATTTTTTTCTAAGAGTTTATCTTTTCCAAGCGCTAGGAATGCTCCGAGTTCACCTGTTGAGGGTGAGCTAAGAAATGGGGGTGATGGAGGTTTCAGGAACCATGATTTGAAATACAGGTTTTAGTGAATAGGAGAGAGTGCTTACTAGGGAAACCAAGACAGGGTGTGGGACTCTGGTGAGGTTGATGATATTCAATTTTTAGTGACACCCAACTGCCTAGGTGTGAGATTTTCTCAGCAGCTCTTGGTGGCTCTTAGATACAGAGGAGTCATGAGCAGCTGAGAGTTCTAGGATCAGGATGATTGGACAACATTGCTGATACTGTCTAACATTTACTGGAGATTTACTAGGTGCCAGGTACTGTTTTAAGAGCTTTATTCCCATTTAATTAGATGCAAGCAGGACTTAAAGTTGCATGAAATGTACTAATTAGTGGCACATTGACCAAATTCAAGTCAGTAAGTAAAAGCTTGGATGTTTGGCATGTTTATTTATATGATTTTACATGTAATTTGTGTTTCTCTGGCCTTACAAACCTATAGGAAAAACAAGGGTCAGAAACAATGTCTTGGCCAGGTGTGGTGGCTCACACCTGTAATCCCAGTGCAGAAGCCAAGGTGGGCTGATAACCTGAGGTCAGGAGTTTGAAACAAGTCTGAGCAACACAGCAAGACCCCGTCTCTACAAAAAACTTAAAAAGTAGTCAGGTGCGGTGGTGTGCGCCTGTAGTCCCAGCTACTTGGGAGACTATGGTGGGAGGTTTGCCTGAGCCCAGATGTTCCAGGTTGCAGTGAGCTATGATGATGATGGTGCCACTGCACTCTAGCCTGGGTAACAGAGCGAGACCTTGTCTCTTAAAAAAAAAAAAGAAAAAACAAAAAAACAACGTCTCTCTGCTTCTCTGCCTCTGTCCTATACACTCTGCAAAATTCTTCTCAAATTCTGTTTTAGTTTCCCAGGGCTGCTACAACAAACTACCACAAACTGAGTGGCTTCAAACAACAGGAGGTTATTGTCTTACAGTTCTGGAGTTTGGAAGTCTGAAATCAAGAGGTCAGCGAGGCTCTGTCTTCACATAGCACTTTCTTCATCTTATGAAAACACCAGTAATATTGGACTAGAGCCTACCTTAATGGGCTCATCTTAACTTGATTACATCTGCAATGACCCTACTTCCAAATAAGGTCACATTCCGAGGTACTGGGGTTAGGCCTCCAATATATCTTTCTAGGCCACACAATTTAGCCCAACACAAATTCCTTCCTGCATGGTCATGGACTAGTACTCTTTGTTTCCACATGCATTTCTTCTCTCCCGTTTTTGTTTGTTAAAGTGATGTCTCCCATGCGGCCACCAGGATCAATATATGACTGCAAATGCCTCCAAACCTGCAAAAAAGCACATACAGAGGGACTGGGCTCACCAGATGTATCTCTGGTATCAAGGGTCTCGTTGATACTACTATTGCCTGTCCTATCCCATGCGCTATCTGATCTGGCTATAGGTTGTTCTGCTGTGTCCATTCTGAGTTCTCACATAGTCACCATGTGGTAACCTGACTCTCTACCCGTACATCTCCCACTCGATTTGTTGACTGCAAAGGAGTGCTCTACATTATGCTTTGTTTTGACCACACCTCTACAGGGCCTGTTCTCCAAGCTCAGCTGAGCTAGAGGACAATCAGAAGGACAGATACTGTTTGCAGCTTAATCTTCCCTCCTGCTGACACGGACTTTGAACCAGAGTCCTTGAACTAAACTTGTGAGCCTCATTCTCTTTTCCCCTGGTCTGATGGCTGTTATGGTGCCCCTTGGTTCAAATACAACTTCTGCTATACCCAAATGTGTCCAGAAATGTCAACAGGAATCCTAGGGTGAAGGCAGCTTAGCTGTTCAAGCCAAGACTATGGCTTCCTATGATATATATTTAAATTAATTTTATGCAAAAATGTAACCACAGCATGAGGCTTATCATGAATAACTGTTGGGTTGGGCTGTCTACTGTGGGTGTGCTGCTGAAGATATAAAATATCTTTTGTCCTATTAGAAAGGGCTTTCTCCATGCCCTTCACATTTAATTTCCACTCTCCTTTTCTTTGCAAGCTGCTGAATCCACTGAGATGTCTGATTTTGGTCCACAGCCCCTTCTAGTCAATGATAGCCTCTCATCGCAGATAATACAACATGGCCAGTAATATTCAGCTATAGTACATCATGATGTCTTTTACTTATGAGAGCCCCTATCATTAAAGTAATTATAAATGTTTGTACCTAATCCTCACTATGACAATTTTCACTTTTACCTCAATAAGAAAAGGGTTGACTGTAATTATACCTGGTTTTTTGTTGTTGTTGTGTTTTTGTGTTTGTTTGGTTTTTTTAAAAAATAAGATTTTGCTCTGTTGCCCAGGTTAGAGTGCAGTGGCATCATCAGAGCACACTGCAACCTGAAACCCCCGGGGCTCAGGAGATCTTCCTGCCTCAGCCTCCTGAATAGCTGTGACTACTGGTGTATGCACCATGACTAACTTTCAAGAATTTTTTGTAGAGGCTGGTCTCAAACTCTCAGCCTCCAATGATCCTCCCACCTCAGCTTTCCAAAATGCTAGGATTACAGGCGTGAGCCGCTGTACCCAGCTGTACCTGGGTGTCTTCAATCTTAGCCTGCCTCTAGGTATAACAGCTTTCTTCCCACCCAAAATATCAATCTAAAGTTAGCAAATCAATTAATCAACTAACAAATATCTATTGTTTCTTATATGTTCTGCACTAGCAGAAAACAGACATCAGGAAATTTTTTTTTCCAAAAATTTTATTGGGGGAAAACTACAAAAAATTTACAGTACAATGTTTACAGTCACAATTTGTAGTGAGCTAATTTTCCAAAATATATTACATCTCAAGTTGACTTATCTTGTTACATTCAAAAAAGGAAATTATTTTTTTGATAATTATTTTTAAACTCTTCAAATCTAGATTAGTTAAATCATCTATTCAAGAAACACTGAGTGTCTACTATGTGTCAGGTACTGTGCCAGGTACTAGGGGATAGAATAGAAGCAAAACAGATAAAATCTCTACCTTCTTAGAATCCATCATATGATGGAGGACCCAGACCTTAATAATCTTACAAATAAATATATATTTACAAACTTATAACTGTAAAAGAAATGTACAGCATGCTATGTATGATAGGGAGAACCTAAATTAGATTGAGCATGGATGGTCAGCAATATTTAAGCCAAAGTTTGAAGGATGAGCAGGAAGAAAGGGAGGAGAAGAACAGCTCAGGCAGGAGAATAGCACATGCAAAAGACCTGATGTAGAACACAGCTTGGTGCCTCAAAGAAACAGAAAAAAGACTAGTGGAGCTGGAGCCCAGTGAATTAGGAAGGTGAGAAGAGATGAAGGAGAAGGAGAACAAGGACCAGGTCCTGTATGGCCAGGTAAATGCCATGGCTTGAATGTGTCCCCCTAAAGTCCATGTGTTGGAAACTTAATCTCCAACGCAACATGTGTTGGGAAGTGGGGCCTCATAAGAGGTAATTGGGCCATTAGGGCAGAGCCTTCATGAATGGATTAATGTGGCTATTGCACAGCAGGTTAGTTATCATGAGAATAGGTTGTTACAAAGTGAATCTGGCCCCTGGTGCCTTTCTCTTTCATATATGGTTGCTTCTGCCTTCTGCCAAGGGATGACCCTTGCCAGAGGCCGACACCATGCTCTTGGACTTCCCAGCCTCCAAAACTGTGAGCCAAATAAACTTTTGTTCTTTTTTTTTTTTTTTTTTTTCAAGACAGAGTCTCACTCTGTTGCCTGGGCTAGAGTGCCATGGCATCAGCCTAGCTCACAGCAACCTCAAACTCCTGGTCTCAAGCGATCCTTCTGCCTCAGCCTCCCGAATAACTGGGACTACAGGCATGTACCACCATGCCCGGCAAATTTTTTCTATATATATTTTTAGTTGGCCAATTAACTTTTTTCTATTTTTAGTAGAGATGGGGTCTCACTCTTGCTCTGGCTGGTTTTGAACTCCTGACCTTGAGCCATCCTCCCGCCTCGGCCTCCTGGAGTGCTAGGATTACAGGCATGAGCCACTGCACCCGGCCTAAACTTCAGTTCTTTATAAATTACCCAGTCTGTGGTATTCTGTAATAGCAGCAGAAAACAGACTGACAGTATTCTGGATTCTGGAATCTACCACGTGTGCCATGGGAAGCATTGAAGAATTTTAAGCAGGAGAAAGATGCGATCAGATTTATGTTTTAAGGAATTGTTTTGACTTTTGTGTGGACAGTGGAGTAGAGTCAGATGGGAGAGACTATTACAGTTGAGATGAGAGAAGATGGTGGCTGGTGCTGCGGTCACAGGGAGAAGTGAGCAGATTGAAGAGATATTTTGGAGGTGGAGCCAACAAGTTTCTTTCTAGAGGAGTATGAAAAGAAAGCATTAATGAATATAGATCACTGAATTATTTAGGTTCTAATTCAAATAATCTTGGAATCAATCCCTTGCTCAGCCCTGGAGTCATCACTGAGAATATGTTCCAGTGCTTCTCAGGGGTATACCATTGAACAAGACCCAAATGCCCAATTCACAGGCAGATAGAAAAATTCGCTTCAATTTTAGTGTGTGTTTTGCCTGGGGCTGTGTGGTCCATTTCAGGATTTCAAGAAGTGAACAAATGAAAGTTGTTGCTTTGTTTTTTTTTAGGCTGTCGTCAGAATCCAGCTTTCAGAGATATACAGACAGCAGGAGCAGGAAATGATGAATGTTTTTCTTAATTCACTAGGCAGTCTCCTGCTTGCTGTCTCCTCCCCCATTCTTTGCTTCTTCCTTGACATTTATTAGCAAAAGCCTGGAGGAGTTATCTTTGAAATACACCTGCCCAATAAACACTCAAATCTATACTCCTTATACACTCCCAGTCATGCTAACGTTCTCCCCTTTATGTGGACACACCCTTCTTCCTAACTCCCTGGGGCTAACTGCGTCTTCTCATGGCCCTCTCTCCCCCTTCTTCTACCCAGATCCTGGCTCTCAGGCAACAGCTGGAAATATGTGAGATGGAATGCACTGTAAACTGGTGGGATGGACATGCTCAGCTTCCCTAACTGGTTTTTCCTAATATCAATTTGTCATGCAAAGAAGAGGAACTCCTTTCCGCTAGAGTCAAGACAAAATAACTCTCTGTTTTAGTGTCCGAGTCAGAGGCTTTTGGTAGCTTGTGGTGGGTGGGGAGTGTCTTGCCTCAGAGACCCGTACCCTGATGTCAGGAACACGAAAGACTTACAAGACTGGACTATGCTTCTGCTCCAACCTGTCACTTTCCCTAACTTCTCAACTATGTTAATTTAAAAAGAAAAATAATATGCCCAAATATTTATAGTAGTTGCCTGTGGGTGATAAGATGGGAACTTATTTTTTTGTGTGTGCTTCTTTACACTTTTCTCTGCTTTCTAAGTTCTCTACAATTAGTGTGTATTAATTTGATAATTAAGGAAAAAATAAAAATTTAAAATCAAGCTTCCCTAAAGTGAGGCTGAGGATTTTTTGATTGCATATATTATAGTTGCAATGGAACAGAAACCAAAAGCCTCTTGTGTAACCCAGCAGGACTTCGGGATCCCATTGTCACACTTAATCCCATTTGCACAAGACCCTCACTCTCTGAATGGCTCAAATTTCTCACTTTCTAGTCTATTTTTCCCCTTGCTTACAGTTCTTTCACTCTAACTTAAGTTTTTAGCCATTCAAGGGTTGGAAAAGAGTCCAAATTCTAATGATACATTTTTATAATGAGAATGGATTTGCATAGACCCCCAAATTGTCATGCTTATCACTCCTGTAAAAGTAAAAGGATAGATTGAAGAATCCATTTATATTGTTACGTGGAGTCTACTGTGTTAAGTGCTGTTAAGTGTGAATAAGATAGGCATGGTTCCTGTCCCTAAGGAGCTAGCTGCAATTTGGGAAAGGTTATTTCTCCAACTTTAAAGATTTAAGTGTTGGCAGAAAATAGTGATTCTTCTTCTTTGATCAAAACATCTGTGAGACTAATAAAAGACAAAGCCATGACAAAGTGTGCTACATAATGGCCTATGGCAATTTTTATAGCCTAAATGAAAAGCAAAAAGCTCTTTTAAGTAACCAAAACAAATAATCTAAACCATTATTCCCTAATCATTTTGATTCAATAACAAAATAACCATGTCTTATACCTTTTCATTCTTCGCGTGGTTGTTTTGTTTGTTTCACTTTTTGGTCAGGGCTTAGGTACAGATAACAGAAAATCATTCTAGCAATTTTAAGCAGGAAGGGCTGAATGCAAGCAACTAGGTGCTTACAAATTCATTAGAAGGGCTGGAGGAGTGGGCTGCTGTCTGAGAAATCAGAAAGGCCCCACTCAAAGAAAATGGTCTTTCCTCTTCCAGTTGGTAACAAAACCCTCTTCATATCCTGTAACCCAAGATATAACTTATAAGGTTTACCACCTCCAACACAGCAATATTAAATCATAGAGAAAGAGGAAAGAGTAAACAAAAGAAATTCGTTGCTATAATAACTAAGTGAGGAAGAAAATGTGGGTAGCTAGTACAGACCTTATTTCTGCATCTGGTCCCAAGCCCCTCGTTGCTATTTAGAACTTTCTTCTACTCCCATCTCATGCTCCTTTTTCACCCTCAGCTGCCACCTCAGCTAATCATACTACTTTATCTGATGCAGTACTTCAAACCTTCATTCTAAGGGGTCTGAACCCTTGGTGATCCTGCTTGTACTGGGCTGGTATATATTCAATTAAGTTTTACCACTGAACACAGTAGCACAAGGGGGTGCCCGGGGAAACTCTTCTTAGTTTTAGCCCCATGCCAACCCATCCATTTCACTTGTGATGGACACTGTTCACTCTTGAAAATCAGGATCAATCACTCTAACAACATAGGAACTCCCTTTTACTTGTTGATTTAGCATTATGAAGAGCCCATATTGGCCAAATGGCTACCTCAGCTTCCTCTTTAATGGAACCACTGTTGAGTCTTCAGATGGAAGCAATCTTTTTTTTTTTTTTTTTTGAGACAGAGTCTCGCTCTGTTGCCCGGGCTAGAGTACCGTGGCGTCAGCCTAGCTCACAGCAATCTCAAACTCCTGGGCTCAAGCAATCCTCCTGTCTCAGCCTCCAGAGTAGCTGGTACTACAGGCATGCGCCACCATGCCTGGCTAATTTTTTCTTTATATTTTTAGTTTTCCAGCTACTTTCCTTCTATTTTTTTAGTAGAGACGGGGTCTCGTTCTTGCTCAGGCTGGTCTCAAACTCCTAAGCTCAAAGGATCCTCCCGCCTTGGCCTCCCAGAGTGCTAGGATTACAGGCGTGAGCCACCATGCCTGGCCAGAAGCAATCTTTTTCTAGTTATTAGGACATCTAAACCAGTAGAAAGCCAAGAGCCATGAGAAACAGATGCAAAAACTTTGCGACTGGCTCCTTATAAGTAATAACGGAAGGTGATACTTTCACTGCTTGATTTCTAGACTCATACCATCTGACTGGGAGAAGTTGCACCATATATTGGCTACTGGTTAGAGCATTATGTCACTCTATAGCCCAGAACTCCAATTTCTCAGAGTGGTGTCTCCTAGCTGGTAGTGTAACTGAATCTTCCCATTCTGCAAGAGCAGGTGTTTGTAGGTGATGAGATACATGGTGAGACCAGTGAAATCCATAGACATCCTCTCTTTCTCTCTCTTCTTTGGTAGAAGCAATATTGAATGGGACACTGTGATGATGAGTAAAGGTATTCTCAGGCAGTGTTGCTAGCAGAAACATAGCTGGAAAAAAGGCAAATCCACATTTAGAATGAGTGTCTAGTCCAGCGAGGATAAGTGATTTCCTCTCTCTCTTGTCCCCATGATGGAAAGAGATCAATGTAATTAACCTGCCACCATGTGTCTCACTGGTTTACCTCTACCCCAAATGTGATATTATATTAGGGACTCAGCATTGGTCTCTGTTGCCATCAGGTTAAACAATCAGTACTTGCCAGATCATCTTTGGTGAGGGGAAGGCAATATTTTTGAGCCTCTGCATATTCTCTATCCCTGCTACCATAGCTATTTTATCCATGAGTCCATTGGCCAAGCCCTGGGTAACTGGGAAAAGAGGTTGATTGACATCTATAGAAAACCATTCTGTATATCTAATTATTGAGTACCTCCTTGGCAATAGCCCAAGTGGGAAATTCTTAATCTCTATGACCTATTCAGGGTTCTTGGCTACAAAGAAGAAAATCAAGGCCGGGCGAGGTGGCTCACGCCTGTAATCCTAGCACTCTAGGAGGCCAAGGCGGGAGGATCACTCAACGTTAGGAGTTCGAGACCAGCTCTGAGCAAGAGCGAGACCCCGTCTCTACTAAAAACAGAAAGAAATTAATTGGACAACTAAAAATATATAGAAAAAATTAGCCAGGCATGGTGGTGCATGCCTGTAGTCCCAGCTACTCGGGAGGCTGAGACAGTAGGATTGCTTGAGCCCAGGAGTTTGAGGTTGCTGTGAGCTAGGCTGACGCCACGGCACTCTAGCCCGGGCAACAGAGTGAGACTCTGTCTCAAAAAAAAAAAAAAAATCTGACTCTGGTTAATTTAAACAGAAATAAATTTTACTGAATGGCTTTGGGCAGCTCATAGCATCAACGTGAAGGTAGGGAAGTGATTCCAAGAAAAAGGCAGAAGCCAAGGAAGTTTCATAGTCAAGAATAGAGCAGAGGTGATGCCAGAGGAGGCCAGGTTAGGACCCTGAGTTTGGCAGTCCAGTTTTGGACACTCACTGCCATTTTCACTGCTGGACTTGTAAATCTGCTATATCGTCTGAGAATGTGCTCTGCCTATTGCTGTCATTGAGTACTTCCACACGAGTACTTCCTAGCAGGAGCATTTTTTGGCCAAATCTGGGCCACATGCTTCTTGCCAAGGAGTGGGGTTAGAGATACCTGCTCAATTTAGGCATAGTGGGATTTGGGAGTCTTGCCTCCCATCAAAACGTAAGAGATGGGAGATTTTGCCATCTTGGAAGCCAGCTCTCATGCAAATAGCCAACACCTGACCACCATCTACCACACCATCTAAGCCTCAGTTTTCTCATCTGTACAGTTGAGATAATTATTTCCTTTTTTATCTTTGTCATTTGCTATGCTATTTTACCCTAATATCTTTTAATCCTTATTCTTTGCTGTGAGGATTAAATTAAATTATGCATGTAAAACACAATAAATCTTTGTTGTTATTGTTTTGATTATTACTTCAATGTCATTATCTCTTTATCCTGAAGCGATTTCTGCAATTCCTAACCATGGATCAATCCATCTATCCTTTCTCTCAACTCCTGCTCTAGACTGCCAGAAATAACTGGTAAAACCATCCCAATTGTTTTATTACAAATTGAATAGTTTCCAACTGCAAAGGGCCCTTAGTGCTGCTCACACAACTCCTACCCGACTCTGCTCCCACTTCCCCCAAGGAAATGGGGGAAGTGGGAGCAGAGTTGACTCCTTTAGAGAAGAAACAGGGACTTTACATATAAACTTCCCTAATGCCTTTCCCATTGATCTACTGACTCATGTATATTTGCCCCAGTTATTACTATCACCCCACCCCCAAGTCTCCACTGATATCAGGTCTCTCTTTCTTTTAAGGACTAATCTGTAATATTTTGCCTTCTTGAGGCCCTTGCTTGACCCTCCATCCCTAGATTTTCTATGTCTCCTAGTCCACTGCTTTCTTTCCTGTGGTTTGCAGTATTAAATGCTGCAGAGACACTTTTGACACTCATTAGCTATGGCTGCTTCTGGGGTTATTAAAATAAAACCCTTATTGTTTTTGTAGATTTGATAAAGATATTTTGTAAAAATTAAAAGCAACACAGAGAAGTGCAAGGAGTAAAAATCACTTGAAATCTCTAACCCGGAGAAAACTATTTTGAACATCTCTCTTGATACTGTCTCATTATTCAAACACATGTGTATTTTATGTTTGGTTTTATAAAGAGAAAATGTATCACCACTTTCTTTCTATATAATCATTTTTTTCTTTCTACACTGAAGTATTCCATCAGAATATACACATGGTGTTATTTCTACCACTAAAAAATTCCTCTATTATTATGTTCTAATCCAGATATCACCTTATTACACTGCTCCCCTTTAAGGAAGCATTTCCTGACAGAATGATCCAGTCTTATTGTAGGGACTTCTCTCATGCAGTCACCTTTGTGGGTTCCTCTTCACCTTCCCAACTCTGCTTATCTCCTGGTTCAAACCACAATCATCTCTCTTTTGAATTATTTCAATAGTGTCTTTGCTGTTCTCCCTGTGTTGTGGGTTAATTTGTGTTCCCTCCAAAAAATATATAGAAATCCTAATCCTGGGTACCAGTGAATATGCCCTTATTTGGAAAAAGGGTCTTTGCTAATGTAATCTAGTTCAAATGAGGTCATACTGGAGTAAAGTGGTTCCTACTCCAATAAGGCTGGTGTCCTCATAAGAAGAGAAAACAGACACAGTAGGGAGAACACTATGTGAGGACACAGAGACACACACAGGAGAACACCATGTGATGACAGAGGCAGAGATGGAGTAACACAACTGCAAGCCAAAGAACACCAAAGATTGCCAGTGACAATAGAAGCTAAGAGAAAGGCATGGAACAGGTTCTCCACAGGACCCTTTGAGAGAACATAAGTCTGCCAAAATCTTGACTTTGGACTTCTAGCCTCCACATGTGTGAGAGAACAAATTTCTGTCTTTTTAAGCACCCAGTTTGGGGTAATTTGTTATGGTGGCCCTAGGAAACTAGTATACCCTGCTTCTTCCTTTTCTCCCCTGTAGACTGTTTTCCATAAGCAAAAAAGTATATGACTCATCTGATTAATGATGTCACTCAAAACCCATTTCCTCAAAAAGTTAAACATAGAATTCCATATGATCCCACAATTCCACTGCTAGATATATACCCCGAAGGATTTAACACAGGGACTCAAGCAGACACTTGTACAACAGTGTTCACAGCAGCAGTATGCACGATAGCCAAGTGTAGAAACAACCCAAATGTCAATCAACAACTGAATGGATAAGCAGAATGCGGTACAATGGAATATTATTCAGCCTTCCGATACACGCTACATCATGGATAAACCTGGACAAAATTATGCTAAGTGAAATACACCAGGCACAAAAGGACAAATATTGTATGATTCCACATATGTAAGGTACCTAGAACAGGCAAAGTAACAGAGATAGAAAGTGGAATAGAGATGACCAGGAGCTGGGGAGAGGGAGGAATGGAGAGGTATTGTTTAACGGGCATAGAGTTTCAGTTTGGGATGATGAAAAAATTCTGGAAATGGATAGTGGTGATGGTTGTACAACATTGTCAATGTGCACAATGCCACTGAATTGTACACTTAAAAATGGTTAAAATGGCAAATTATATGTTATATATATATTTTACTGCATTTTAAAAAATGCATAGAAGAAAAAAGGTAGTTATTATCACATGTAAAGGCGAAAAACCTAAAAAACAAACAGGAAAACAAACAAAAAAACCCCAAAACCAAACCCCAAATCCCCAAAACCTCTAAAGGCCTCAATTCACTCAGAGCCCAAGTCTTTACTCTGGCCTATAAGACCCTAAGCAATATGGCTCCCAATTCCCGATTTGACCTTATCTCTCTCCTAGAAACATTCTTTAGCCACACTGGCATCTTTGCTATTCCTTTAACATGCTCAGTACATTCCAGTCTTAGGGCCTCTGTATTTGCAGATTTCTCTGCTTTTAACCCTATCTCCCCCACCCCACCCCACCCAATTTCCCACCCATATATACATAGTTCTCTCTCTCCCTTATCAGTAAGGCCTTTTCCTCACCTTATCAGTAAGGCCTTTTCCCAACTATCCTATATAAACTCATATAGTATTTTTTCTATCCCTTACCCTGCTTTATTTTTCTCCATACACACATCTATGTCTAAGCCATTGTGTACTGGTTTATTTGTTCATTGTCTATATCCTCCCATCTGACAGCAAGCTCCATGAGGCCAGGGACTTTGTTTTAGTCATTGCTCTATCCATAGTGCCCTGAACAGTGCTGGTAAAAAGTAGCTGCTCAGGCTGGGTGTCGTGGCTCAAGCCTGTAATCCTAGCACTTCTGAAGGCTGAGGAGGGAGGATCACTTAAGGCCAGGAGTTCAAGATGTGCCTGAGCAAGAGTGAGACCTTGTCTCTACAAAAAGTAGAAAAATTAGCCATGCATGGTGGCATCCCTGTAGTCCCAGCTACTTGAGAGGCTGAGGCAGGAGGACTGCTTGAGCCCAGGAGCCTGCGGTTGCAGTGAGCTATGATGATGCCATGCACTCTAGCTGGGATGACAAAGCAAGACCCCGTCTCAAAAACAAAACAAAACAAAACAAAACAAAACAAAACAAAACAAAACAAAGTAGCTTCTCAATAAATATTTGTTAAAACAAATGAATCAATATTACAAATGCTTCTTTTGTAACTCACAAAATACACTTGCTTCTTAAAAAAAACACCCAATGTGTACTTAATCACAATTGTGTCAAAATAAAATTGACACCAGAAATTACTGAATTGAATAGCTTGAAACTTCATTTGTAAATTCTTTATGTTAATTTTTTGGGGGGAGGGAATAAGGGAAGATTAGTGCCCTGGTGCTGTTCTAAATATTTTTGGATTATGGAAACTTTTGAGAAATGATGTGGAGCCTTTATGAGAAAAATATTCAAATAACACACAAAGTTTTGCATGTAATTTTAGGGGGGTGATGAACCATTTGAAGCCCATTTATTAAACCCCTATTGGGTCTATAAATCCATCATATTTGAAAGCTGGACTGGGCCCTACAGACTCTTGAGTCTGAGCTATATGATCTTTATTCCTGTGCCATCTTAGCTTATTCAGCTTTAACGGGAGGTGTGGCTTAGGATTTGATCTCTCTGCAGGTCAGTTCCTCACCTTTTAGCTTGATCACCAGTCTTGTTTTTTCAAGCAACAGTTTGACTTTATATTTATCACACATAATTCTAAGTTTTAAAATAGTTACTTTGTGGTAAGTATACCTGTTCCAAAACTTAGAATTAAGTGTGATAAATATAAAGTGTTTAGACTCAGCACATATGGATTACTAGATAAATTTCTGAGTATACTATTAAATTCTCACTCCTGGTCATCCTACAACATGTTCATGGAATAAATACAGTTCAGGGTGTACAAAAACAAAATTCTGCTCACTGCTCAGCCTTTTGCTTGCAGCTCTTTGTGCTATCAGAGCCATTTTTTTCCTGACTCTCTATTTGCTAAACACAATGGCTTACGAGTCAATCTACTCAACTTCTCTATGGTATTTGTCATTGTTGATCACTGCCTCTTTTAAGAAACTTTCATCTTTTTACAGCTTGACACTACTCTCTCCTAACTGTCTTGCTGCCCACTCTGGTCACATCTCAGCCTCCTTCCTTGACCCACCTTGTTCATCAGGCTCACACCAGTATGTTTCCTTGGCTTCTTTTTCATTTCTCTCTAAGCTCTCTCCCTGAGCCGACTTAACTACCACTTAAAAGCAAATGGCTTCCCATTTTTCAGATCAGAGTTCTAGATTAGTATTTCCAACTGGAATACTGCATGTCCCACAGATTCCTTAATATTTAACACATCCAATAATGCCCCCAACCTGCTTTCTACTTTCATTCCTTATCTCAGTTTATGGCAGCATCATCTATCTGGTCACTAGAATTAGAGTCACACATCACACCTCCTCTGTCAATTACATGACTGGCTTGAGCTGGTGCATCAATGACAGCATGATGTAGCAGTGCTCAAGAGCAAGGACTCTGCACCTGGGTTGCCAGGGTTCAAACCCAGGTCTATCACTTACTAGGTGGTGATCTTGAGCAAGATGCTTAATCTCTCTGCCTGTGTTTACTCATCTCTAAAATGAGGATAATGATAGTAGTTACCTCCTAGGGTTCTTGTGAAGATTACATAAATTTGCCTTTATAAAGTGCTTAGAACAGTGCCTGGCACAGAGTAAGTCCCACATAGGGGCTTGTTAATAAATTGGTCTTGGGTTTGTCCCCACTCTAGACCGTCTTTCACACTGCTGACAGAGGTTTTGGAGGGGCTAATAATTATAAAGTGTTCAACCAGGGGCCAGTCATGGTGCTAAGTGTTTTATTAACACATACAGAATCTCATTTAATTCTTAAAACAACCTGTGAGGGAGGTGTTATATCCTCATTTACGAGATGAGGAAACTGGGGCTTTAAGAGCTAAAGGACTTTGTCCAAGGAAACACAGTTTCTAAACGCCAGAGTTGGGATTGTAATTCAGGCCTGTCTATTCCGAGAGCCAGTGTTCAAAACCAGGAAGCTATCCTATACTGCTTTCCTACACCTGCTGTTAGTCACTCACTACTTACACTTCTTCAAAGCCCGCACACTGCCTATAGTGTCATGACCTATTGCTTCACAATCTTGTTCTAACTTAACTTTATTTCCTGCAACTTTCTTCCATGTGGCCTGCTCTTTCCTTCCTCCTTCCCCTACCTTTCCTTTGTTTTTTCAACACTTTTTGAATACTTGAGTGCCATGCACTGTGCTAAATTGAAGAAAACAAGGAAAATGAGCAATTTGACTTCAAAGAGCTCATAGTCTGATGCAAATTATTATTCACAATCCAGTGAGGGGAGTGTACCAGGGTGATGTGGGAGCCAGACTAGAGAGAGAAGGGGAGAGAGCAAAGAAACTCTTTGAGGTGGGGACATTGAACTTCCTTAAAGGATATTCTGATCAGACCCCTTCTTGTCATTCTTTAACAATTCAGACTCTTTGCTTTCTGCTTTTGAGATCCTTGAGGTGTCTTTTCCCCTATCAGATTGTTAGCTAAGACTAGATTTCAAAATCAGCTTCTCTGTGAAACCATTGGTTCCTTATGGGTCAAATGGATGTTTGTTTTCTTATAAGGGGTGGGGAATGGCTGGCCTTGGGGTCACATGTGGTCTTCTGGATCCTTGAGTATGGCCTTTAGACTGAATCCAAATTTTACAGAAGAAATCCCTTATTAAAAGGATTATTCTGTGAAGTTTGGATTCCTTTGAGGGTCCACACTTGTGGATCTGGAGGACCACATGTGGCCTTGAGGCCACAGGTTCCCTACCCAATAGTTGTGGCAAGACTGGAATACATAGGGCTCAATAAAGTTTTGTTTAATGAGGAATTTTTTGCCTATTCACAAAAGAAAGTCTAAGGCAGGATGCCATTTTGATTTAGAGGGAATCAGATAATGGGTGTTTAATAAATACGAAGTATTTGATGGTTCTACCAGCAAAATATTTGAAATAATGCTAGGAATAAGAAAATTTATTATTAAGTTTACTTCTGTGGATAAATTAAGATTTTCATGTTCTGGGTGGCAGGGCTCTGGACTGGGCATGAGAAAAATTAAGAATTATTGGTTTCAGTACTAGTTTTGAGGGTTTCCTTTCTTTTCTGGGTTGGGCCATGGTTCCAGAATTTTGTACAAAATTAAGGCACAGAGGTATGGTGCTGCTGGAAGTAGTGTGCCCTGTTCCATGAAGGTTCCTCCTAAGAGTTTACCATTCTAGTTCATGTCTGGCTAAAGTCCCAGGAATCTCTCTTGCAGCTGTCCCTGGTTCTGTCTTCCTAGGCGCACAGGGCAGCGATTTCCTTTTTGTGGTTGTGCCTCCTTCCTGGTAGCATAGACCTCTCTTTTGGGTGCCTTTTTCTCCTGGCAACGTTTACCTCCAGCAGAAGAGAATCTTTATGGTGGACAGAGGGGTAGGGTCTGAGATGAAAGGAGTCCTCACTCTTACTTTTTTGACTCTCAGTACCCTTCCATCAGAGGGGTGGCTTTTTTTTTTTTTTTTTTTTTTTTTTGAGACAGAGTCTCACTCTGTTGCCCGGGCTAGACTGAGTGCCGTGGCGTCAGCTTAGCTCACAGCAACCTCAAACTCCTGGGCTCAAGCAATCCTTCTGTCTCAGCCTCCCGAGTAGCTGGGACTACA
>CAUYRT010017287.1:0-19831 GCA_963574885.1 Lepilemur ruficaudatus | reverse complement strand
ATAGTTCTGAATAACATTAATATTTCAGGCAGTAGCATCCAGTAATAGGCATGGGCACAATGGAAGGTAGGATGGTCAGACTCTCCCCCATGTCTTTAAACAAACTTTGATTCTAATACAGCCTTTTTTTTTTTTTTTTTTGAGACCGAGTCTCACTTTGTTGTCCAGGCTAGAGTGCCATGGCCTCAGCCTAGCTCACAGCAACCTCAAACTCCTGAGTGCAATCAATCCTTCTGCCTCAGCCTTCTGAGTACCTGGGACTACAGGCATGCACCATCATGCCCGGCTAATTTTTTCTATGTATTTTTAGTTTGCCAATTAATTCCTTTCTATTTTTAGTAGAGATGGAGTCTCGCTCTTGCTCAGGCTGGTTTCGAACTCCTGACTTTGAGCGTTCCTCCCGCCTCAGCCTCCCAGAGTGCTAGGATTATAGGCATGAGCCACCGTGCCTGGCTAGTTTTCTGATTTAATGGGGTTAAGGCCTGGGCATTGGCAATTTTTTTTTTTTTTTTTTTTGAGACAGAGTCTCACTCTGCTGCCCGGGCTAGAGTGAGTGCCGTGGCATCAGCCTAGCTCACAGCAACCTCAAACTCCTGGGCTCAAGCGATCCTTCTGCCTCAGCCTCCCTAGTAGCTGGGACTATAGGCATGCGCCACCATGCCCGGCTCATTTTTTCTCTATATATCTTTAGTTGGCCAATTAATTTCTTTCTATTTATAGTAGAGATGGGGTCTCACTCTTGCTCAGGCTGGTTTCGAACCCCTGACCTTGAGCGATCCGCCCACCTGGGCCTCTCAGAGTGCTAGGATTACAGGCATGAGCCACTGTGCCCGGCTAGTTTTCTGATTTAATGGGGTTAAGGCCTGGGCATTGGTAATTTTTTATATTGAGGTAAAAAGTACACATGTCCATGAACCTGGAACCACTACCCAGAACAAGATATAGAACACTTCCAGCAGCCCAGAAGGTTCTCTCAGGCCCCTTCCCAGTTAATACCTGCTCCTCATAACCACTGTTCTGACTTCTACCAGGATCGTCAGATTGGCCTGTTTGCAAACTTCATACTGATGGAATCAGGTGGAACATGCTCTTCTGTGTCAAGGGTCTTTTGCTTGGGGTTATGTCTGTGAGAGTCCTCCGTGGTATGGTGGGTGGCAGTGGTTTGCCCTTTTTCACAGCTGTGTAGTTGTCATAGGTCTGGTCCTTGTGGAAACAGAGTCTGAGCTGGAGGTTTGGCCGCAGGAGGCATCCACAGGCATCCACAGGCCCGAGGGATGGAGGCTTGTGCTGAAGCAGAAGTCACAGTAGAGGCCTCAGCTGGACCCACATGGAGCCCTGAAGCTGGGGTGGCTCTTGAGGAGGAGGCCTGACCTTGGGCAAGGCAACTCCCTCCAGCCAAGGGCAGGTCCCAGGGTGGGACTCAGCTGAGGGCCCCCAGCAGGCAGCACTGCCGACAGCTGGGCCCAAATTGCCCTAGCCCTGGAGGGCCACGCCTGGGCATCCTCTCGGCATCCACCGCAGCCCATTCCTTAGGCTGCTTGGAAATCCGTGCCCTTATAATAACTCACCCCATTGGGAAGGGCTTCTTCAGGATTCCAGTTGGCCTCTTCCTGGGGACGGGCAGTGAGATGAGCTCCAGTCCCCACTGCAGCAGCAGGTCTCGGGCCACACCTCACTCTCCTTTTCTCTCTAGGATCCCTTGGCCAGCACCCCTGCTGCTCTAGGTGGCTTACCTGGCCAGTGGGCCCAGACCCTCATCCTGTCCTTCTTAGACCTTGGCTGTGGCCCTCACCCATTTCCCATGAACACCAGACAAGGGAGCACCAAGACATGCGCAGGGAACTGCCCGGATGCCACCGTCACCCTTCCCCGCCCCTGGTGCACAAACAGCGCGAAGCTTTCACAGAGGCCCTGCTGATGCTCAGGGCCGATCGCTCCTGCCAGGATGGTGGCTCCTTTGTCTGCTGGTCTCTTGCCACAAGGAACCTGAAGGGAGGTGGTGCCAGCAGCAGCTGAAAGTTTAATCAGACTCTTGCTGTCTCCTGGTGGAATTGCTTCCCCCTGGGAACCAGGATTTCTGCAATGCCCAGAATTGTCACTGGGTGTGATGGTGAGTGGGGCTGTTCCTACTTCTACCCCGTAGTTCTTGGATGCATTTATTCTGGTCCCACTGGGGACCATGGGGATACAGCACCAGATGGTGATCAATAGTTAAGAGTGTGTACTGTGTCCCAGGAGATGGCTCTTCATCCTTCAAATTGAAAAATAAAAGCTGTATGTATTTATGGTGTGCAACATGTTTTGAAATACATATCCATTGTAAAATGGATACATCAAGCTAATTAACATATGCATTACCTCATATGCTTTTGTGGTTAGAACATTTATCACATTAACTGCCACACTAGAAAAAAATTTTTTTTCCTTGGGGTCACAGTGTTTTATTACGAAAATAGAATAAAAACTTTGAAAACAGGCTGATGCAGTAATCCTAGCCATGGGAGGCCAAGGTGGGAGGATCACTTGAGCTCAGGAGTTCGAGACCAGCCTGAGCATGAGCGAGACCCCGTCTCTACTAAAAATAGAAAAAATTAGCCGGGCATGGTGGCGCATGCCTGTAGTCCCAGCTACTCCGGAGGCTGAGGCAGGAGGATCACTTGAATCCAGGAGTTTGAGGTTGCTGTGAGCTCTGATGACGCCATGGCACTCTAGCCTAGGAGACAGAGTGAGACTCTGTCTCAAAAAAAAAAAAAAAGAAAAGAAAAGAAAACAAAGTGATACTTTTTAAAAATTTTTTAATTTTTAGTATCTTCCAGTGAGGAGTGGAAAACCTGCTAGACAAATTCTAAAAGAGCCATAACACTTTTTTTTTTTACAAAATAAATTTTTTGTAGAGACTGGCTCTTGTTATGTTGCTCAGGCTGGTCTTGAACTCTTGGCCTTAAGCAGTCCTCCCACCTTGGCCTCCCAAAGTACTAGGATTACAGGTGTGAGCCACTGCACTCAGCCAGTCTTTTCTAATTTAATGAAAACCGTTATTTTTTATTGTTTTCTGTGCCTGAGTTATATGCAGCTTGAAAAAGTTCTTGCAGCTCCCAAGGTGAAGAGACATGTCAGTTACATGTGCTTCATGAGGCCCCGGGCTCAGAACTAGCATGAGTTAAATACAACTCACATGGTGGTTACGTGTCAAAATCTACTCTCTTAGCAATTTTCAAAGAACACAGTATATTGCTAAGAATGGTAGCCACCATGCTATACCGTGGATCTCTTAATTAGCCGCATCTTCAAAAGGCTGTGGCGTCACCCCATCCGGCAGCGGTTCTGGGTGGTGCAGTGTGATGAGACCGGCAGATCCTGTCAGGTGCCCAGAGCCACACCTCCTTTGCTGGGGGCAGTTTCAAGGCTTCCTCTACAGTAGCATTTGCTCACGGGCCAAGCTGCAGTGTGGGATGCTGCCACGTGTGTTGTTCCAGTTATATGTTCAGGGACCAGAGTGATGACACTGGATGGGCTGGGGACCCAGTGGACTCCCTGTGGGCCAAACCTGGGCCAGAAATTTATTCATCCCCCAGCCCCACGCTCCCACCCTGACAGGGGCCATGGTGACCTTTTGGGTACCCAGTACCCATGTTCATTCAGACCCTGTGTCTGACAGTCCTGAAATGCCCATGTATTCCTCTTTCTCCAGTGTACAGTTACCCAAATAAATGGCGTGTAAGTCCTTCGGGGGAGGGACTGGTGGAATTATCGCCGTGTATGCTTGTTCTGGGGTTGCAGGGTTCTTCCTGCTGGCCACCGGGTCTCTCCTTCAGTCAGTTGGATCTGAAACCTTGCTCAGGCTGGAAACTTATCCAAGGATGGTGACTTTTTATTGGGTCACTGCCCTCAGTCCTGGATAATTAAGCCTTGAATTCTGTTGATTACACAGGGTGGGCAGTGTCCCTGTTGGCTGGCCCTCGGGGACACCCGATCTCTTAGTCATTCCTATACCTCTGTGGGTCAGACAGCTTTGACCTTGCTGCTACTTGTGATAATTGCCTCCGCTGTGCTCCTGGTGGCTGAATGCTGCCACTGGCCTCTTCCTTTGGGGTCCTGTCATCTCCACGCCTGTCGGGGTGCCCAGTTCTGTAACAGCAGATTTATCAGGTGGTCTGAGCACACTGCTGGAGTGGCTCAGGGCTTTCCTCGTGGCTCTGGTAAATGGAGGATCTGTCCGGCCCTCCTGCAGAAGCCAGACGGCTGGTGGGTTCTGGCCTGGCGTGGCAGCCACCTGAGCACGCCCAGTTCTCCGAGCCCTCGGAGGCTTCTTCCGCTGCCTGGAATGGCAGCCCTGGTGTTTCTGCTCCTTGAACCGTGGGCCGTCGCCTTCTCTAGACTGTTAACACTGTCTTGGCCAGGTCCTTGCCAGTGTTAGTGATTGTCCCTCCCTATTCGACGCGATGTGCCACCCTGTCCCTTGGTGCAGCCCCTCTGGATTGAGTCCCGGCGCACCCTCCTGGCCTCTGCCCACGTGATGGTTCTGCCCGTGCCAGCCTTTCCTGCCTCAGCCCCAGCGAGCAAGGGTGTGACTTACCCCAGTTACGGGTCTGGCGGTCAGGGTGGGGCTGCAGGGCTTCCGCAGGGGAGCTTGGCCAGGGGTCACTTGGCGCCTCACTCTTTCCCAAGCAGGGCCCGAGCTTGATGCAGCAGAGCCCTCTTGGGCTGGGAGTTCACCCCTCTCTGTTGCTGTGCTCACTCGGAGTGGAACCCTGGCCTGCTCCTCAGCAGCTTCCTCCCTCCAGCTGCAGGGGAGGAGAATTTCTATGCTGCTAAGGAGGCCCTTGGCTTTCACACTTGGCCTTAAATTAGTGATGAGTCACCGTCAGCCTGGCAGCGTCTTTCTCCAGTGCTCCCACCCATTTCGCAGGCTCTATAACGACTTAGCGCCCCTCCCCCCCAACATCAGGAGCTGCTGCCCCTGCAGTGCACACACTTCCTGTCAACCCCGGACAGCGTTAACGGGCTCATCACGGCTGCTCGTGGGGCCGTCAGCTGTCTTCCTAGTGCTAGGGACGTGTGGGTGACCCAGCTCCCAGGTCCCGGTGTTCGGAGGCTGCTTCCTAGAGTCCCTCCTTACACCGGCTGGGGTGGGTTCCCACTTGGAGATTTGTGTGCAGGCCATCGCTGGGAAGTGCTCCCAGGGACACCACTTAGAACAGGGCAGGGGAGGAGGGATGGGAAGAGTAAGAGAGAGGGGGACGGAGGTGCCATTTTAACACAGGCCTCAGCCGATCCCATAGGGACTAATGGAGCTGGGATGGCGCTTCAGAGTTGTCCTCAGTTATGCAAGGGATTCAGGCCGGGCCAGCCAGTTATCGGATGTGAGCTCCCCTGGGAGGTGCCATCAGGTGGAGGGCCATTCCTGGGGAGGAACTCTGAGAGCTGGTGGCAGTAAATGCCTCAGCCAGGGGTGGAGCTCCTTAATCCTGCCGCCGGGCTTCTGGGCAGCACAGTGTGTGGCACTGCACACGATCTACTTACTCTTTCAACTGGCAGTGGACACGTGGGCTGTTTGGGGGCTAATATGAATATTGCTGCTGCGAGCGTTTGTGTCTGTGTCTTTTGGTGGCCGTGTGCACTTACTTCCATTGGGTATAGACCGAAGAGTGTAAGTAAGTGCTGGTTTAAGGTATACAGGTGCTGCACTTCGGCAGATATTGCCGCCTAGTTTTCCTAAGTGGTGGCGCCAGTCTGCAGTCCCTCCAGCGGCATTTGACGGTCCGGTTGCTCTGCAGCCTCGCTAACACTTGACGTTGCCTGTCCTTTCGTTTTAGCCACCCTGATGGTCCAGACATCTCTGCTGCTGTTGTGCAGTCCAGGTGGGGAACCAGTGCTCCCCGGTGGGTAGGAGGATGTGAGATGGGGGAGCCCTTGGACCACCCCCACCTGACTGTACCTGATACCTAATTCCAAGGGTCTTCAAAACCAAATCCTGGCAGACACGGTGAAATACTGTCAGATAGTAACATCCTCGTGTAACCTGGTTTGTCCAACTCCTTTCAGCATGAAATTGCAGCTCTGAAGGGTTTGGGCAGGGAGCAGGGTAAACTTTGGCACCTGGGAGGCCAGGCTTATGTGGAGTCTCCTGGAACCACTGGGAGGCAGCCATGGTGACTCACCCTGCCCAGGGGTTCATGGTCTCCAACATGCTTTGTCATCTTAGCTGCTGTGGGCCTCACAACAGCCCTAAAAGGTAACAAGAGAACACAATATCAACTCCATTTGATAGAAGAGGAAACTGAGGTCAGTTACTTGTGCAAAGTCACACAGCAAGTTAGTGGCAAAGTGAGCCTTAAATTCAGCTGAAAATTCCAAGTCCAGGGCCCCAAAGTTACCTACTTCTGCATTTTGTTGTCCTATCCTGCCCTCCCTTTCCCTTAAACAGCAGCTCAGACTGGCTCCTTGGCAGAGCTTAACCCTCTCTGCCTGGGCCCAGCACCCGCCCCATTCTTTGTTTCCTGGTGTGGCCCCACCTCTTGCCCATCAATGTCCTCTTAGGAGCAGGTGATTCCCAGAGCTCCCTGTGGTCACATGTTAGTTAGAGCAGAGCTTCTCTAACCTTACTGCACACAGGAGCCTTTGGGGGCCTTGTTAGAAGATTCTGACTCAGTAGGTCTGGTGGGCCCAAGGGTCTGCATTTCTAACCAGCTCCCAGGTGATGTCAGTGCAGCTGGGCCTTGGACCACAGTTTGGGTATTGAGGGGTTAGATCACTCCCCAGCCACTGGCCATACAGGCAGGTCTCTGCCCTGTGTCTCCTGCTCAGTGTCTCCCACAGAGCCGAGGCAAACGCTGCTTGGCTGCTATCTGGGCTCTGGCATGACTGTTCGTTACTATAAGTTGAAGCCTCTCTCTGTTTTCCCATTATGGGACACACCATTCAAGTCATTTGGTTCAGTTCAAGGCCTTTCACTCTTAACACCTCTCTCAGACGCACCTCTATTCCCTCCCTCTTCCTGCTCTCTTCTCTTTCCGCCTCTATCAACACTCCTAATTCCCATCCTGTCCTCTTTCCAAGTGGGTAGGATCTCAGTGAGGCATTAGGCAGAAAGCTAGCTGCGTAAACTTATTTATACTAATGTGTGAATGACTCACATCTCTTCCCTTAACTCTTCTAGTGTTTATTTAGATGTGCAAAAGAAGGAGCTTTTGGTTGTTGGAAATGTTGACAGTGGGAGAAAGAACAAGAAATATTCAGGAATTCTTTCCTGTATCACCTAATATTTCCCAAATGTGGATTGATGATTGAAATCACAAGGGAACTTTAAAAGCAAAAATCAAGACAGGAACACGAGGAAAACTTGGGTTTTACCCTCTTTCAACGGAATTAGTCTCCATGGGAGGGAACAGGAATGTGCATTTTTTTAAAACAAGATTTTCTTGTACATCCAGGTTTAGAAACCACTTCCCTAAATCACACCATAAGTTCTAGTTGTGTTTCCATTTCCTCCCTGTTTCTAAAGAAGAGAGAATTCCTCTGAGGGTCCCTTTATCTCGCCCAGGCCCAGTCGAGTGGGAAGAAACAAGGCCTAGGTGAGTGTTAAGATCCAGTTCCTTCTGGAACTCAACTGCTTACAGACCACTTGTCCTTGGTGAGGCTGAGCCTCAGTTTCCCCATCTCTGCAGTGGAGATGAAGCTAGCTGCCAGTCACCCACCCGTGCAGTTGTATGTAGCTGGAGAGCAGAGAGGGCAGGTGATTATGCCATGGGACAAAGGCCAGCCATGATGGGGAGGGGAAGGGATGCTGGGGAGCTCTGCACCTGGCCGATGGCTCATTGGGAATAATTGCTGTGGTAATTATGAAGATTGCACAGGCAAATGGAGCCTAGTTTACATTCTGCTCCCTTGCAAAGGTCATCTGTAATTGTCTGACTTCCTCCCCGCAGTGGGTAGGAGGCTGCAGTGGGGGGCTGCCAAGGGGTCTCTGGGCTGCAGGCCAAGGGTGTGGGGGGATGGGGGCCTCTCGGGGTGATCTCTGCCAGCCTGCGGGGGGGGAGCAGGTGGGTGAGCTCTTGGAGCAGAGGCTGGCAGCCACCGCCTCCTGGCTGTGCCCCAGCTCCCCAGCACATTCAGCTGTGCTGGCTGGAGATGGGACACAGTCTCGCTGACCTGTGTGCAGACTGAGGCCGAGGCTGAGGCAGTGGCTTGTCCTGCCTGTCGGTTTGTCCAGAAACCTCAACTCCACACCCTCAGTCTGACATGCTCCTTTCTCTGGTTGTCTTTCTCTACAAAGTGAAAGGGTTAGACCAGACAAAATAGCTTTGTGAGGCCTCTTCCAGCTCTGGATTCCTGAATTCCAGGCCTGCAGTCTTTGGTCCCCAAGTTTTGTGGACCAAAGGCTTTGGGCTTTAGGCTGGATAGAACAGACTTTGAATCCTGGCTCATTCCTGCTGTGTGATATTGGGCAACTGACTTCACCTCTCTGATCCCCAGTTTCTGCTTTAAAAAGGTGGAGATAATGGCATGTATCTCTTAGGGTTGTTGTTGAGACTAACAGAGGTAATTCCTTCTTTCACTGAAGTCTTGAACCTCTCAAAGTCATCCATGAGGGTTGGAATCAACTTCTTCCAAACTCCTGTTAATGTTGATATTTTGACTTGCTCCTGTGACTCACATATGTTTTGGATGGTGTCTAGAATAATGAATCCTTTCCAAAAGGTTTTCAATTGACTTTCAAATAACTGACATTATTGAGCACTTCCTCTGTGTCAGGCGCTATTCCTGGTGCTTTTCCTGTCCTGCTCCAGGTATCCTCCCAGCCACCCTGTGAGGAAGGTGCTGCTGTCACCCCAGTTTAGAGGTGAGGTGACACGGTGGAAAGCAGGAGCAGACAGGCCTCCCACAGATGTCAGCTGCTGTACGATGGCTCCTTCTGTCCTCCGTGGGAAGCTTCTCCAAGGGGCTGAGCTTCTCCATTTGCTCCGCACAGGCTCAGCTCCTGCTGAGCTGCCTTCCTCTCTGCCCCCCACGGCTGCAGCCCGCCCTGCTCTGGACAGCCTCCCCAGCAGCCAGGACAGCCTGCCCCACACTGTCCCTTGCTCTGTCACCACCATGCATTTTTTGACTTCCCAATGCATGTAAAAGTTATGTTTAAACTGTACTGTAGTCTGTTAAGTGTGCAATAGCATTATGTCCAAAAAAGCAATGTACATACCTTAATTTAAAAACACTTTCTTGCTAAAAGGTGTTAACGATCAACTGAGCCTTTATCGAGTCATCTTTTTGCTGGAGGAGGGTCTTGCCTCAGTGCTGATGTCTGCTGACTGATCAGGCTGGTGGTTGCTGAAGGTTAGGGTGGCTGTGTGTGGCAATTTCTGAAAATAAGACAGTGAAGTTGCCTGCACCGATGAACTCTTCCTTTCATGAAAGATACCTCTGTAGCACGTGATGCTGTTTGACAGCATTTTTACTTCTTTCAAAACTGTAGTCAATCCTCAGTCCCTGCCTTTGCTTCCTCAACCAAGTTTATGGAATATTCTAAATCCTTTGTTGTCATTTCAGCAATGTCCACAGCATTTTCACCAGGAGTAGATTCCATCTCAAGTAACCACTTTCTCTGTTCGTCCGTAAGCCAGCAACTTCTCACTCATTAAAGTTTTGTCATGAGATCGCAGCAGTTCCGTCAGATCTTCTGGCTCCACTTCAATCCTAGCTCTCTTGCTATCTCCATCACATCTGCGGTTCCTTCCACTGAAGTCTTGGACCCCTCAAAGTCATCCATGAAGGTTGGAATCTACTTCTTCCAAACTCCTGCTAATGTTGATATTTTGACCTGCTCCTGTGAATCACAGATGTTTTTAGTGGCATCTTGAATGGTGAATCCTTTCCAGGTTTCAGTTGACTTTGTCCAGATCCATCAGAGGAATCACTGTGGTAGCTATAGCCTTAAGAAATGTATTTCTTCAATAATAAGACTTGAAAGTCGAAATAACTCCTTGATCTATGAGTTGCAGAATGGGTGTTGGTTAACAGGCATAAAAATACCATTAATCACCCTGTACATCTCCATTAGAGCTCTTGGGTGACCAGGTGTTTTGTCAGTGAGCAGTAATATTTTGTAAGGAATCTTTTTTTGTGAGCAGTAGGTCTCAACAGTGGGCTTAAAATCTTTAGTAAACCATGCTATAAACAGATGTGCATCATTCAGGCTTTGTTGTTCCATTTCTAGAGCACAGGCAGAGTAGATTTAGCATAATTCTTAAGGGCTGTAGGGCTTTTGAAATGGTAAATGAGTACTGGCTTCAACTTAAAGTCACAGCTGCATTAACCCCTAACAAGTAAGCCTGTTCATTGAAGCCAGGCATTGACTTCTCTGTAGCTATGAAAGTCCTAGAAGGCATCTTTTTCCAAGATAAGGCTGTTTTGTCTACCTTGAAAATCTGTTGTTTAGCATAGCCACCTTCATCAATGATCTTAGCTAGATCTTCTGGAAAACTTTCTGCAGCTTCTACATCAGTACGTACTGCTTCAGCTTATACTGTTATGTTATGGACGCGGCTTCTTCCTTAAGTCCCATGAGCCAACCCCTGCTAGCTTCACACCTTCTTCAGTGTCCTCACCTCTCTCAGCCTTCATGGAATCGAAGCAAGTGAGGGCCTTGCTCTGGATTAGGCTTTGCCTGAGGGAAGCTTGTGGCTGGTTTGATCTTCCATCCAGACCACTCAAGCTTTCTCCGCATCAGCAGTGAGGCGCTTTGACTTTCTTACCATTCATGTGTTCACTGTGGGAGCACGTTTAATTTCCTTCAAGGACTTCTCTTTGCCAGTCACAGCTTGGCTAACTGGCGCAAGAGGCCTAGCGTTCAGCCTGTTCGACTTTCGGCGTGCCTTCCTCACTAAGCTTACTCATTTCTACCTTTTGATTTAAAGTGAGAGGCGTGCGGCTTTTCTTTCACTTGAACATGTAGAGGGCATTGTAGAGCTATTAACTGGCCTAGCTTCAATATCGTTGTGTTTCTAGAAGCAGAGAGGCCAGAAGAGAGGGAAAGAGACAAAGAAACAGCCAGTTGGTGGAGCAGTCAGAACACACGTAACATTTTTCGGTTAAATTCATTGTCTTACATGGGCACGGTCCGTGGCACCCCAAAACTATTACAATGGTATTATCAAAGACCACTGATCTCAGATATAATAATAATGAAAAGTTTGACATATTGTGATACTTACCAAAATGTGACGTAGAGTGAGCACATGCTGTTGGAATAATGACAGTGACAGACTTGCTCGACGTAGCGTTGCCACAAACCTTCGGTTTGCAAAAAAAGGTAGTATCTGTGTTCCCACAAAGCAATGGCAGTAAATGTGCCTCTGTACAACCCAAAGAATTAAAAACAGGTGCTTGAACAGATACTGGAACACTGGTATTCACAGCAGCATTGCTCACACTGGCAAAAAGGTGACAACAACCCAAGTGTCCATCGACAGATTAATAGATAAAATGTGGCAAACACATAAAATGGAATATTATTCAGCCTTAAAAAGGAATGAAATTCCGATAGATGCTACAACATGGATGAACCTTGAAAACGTTATGCTCCGTGAAGGAAGCCAGCCAGACACAAGAGGGCAAATACTGTGTGATCCCACTCAGCAAATTCCTAGAGGCGGAAAGTAGAATGCTGGTTGCTGGGGCCCCGGGGAGGGGAATGGGGAGCAGCTGCTTAATGGGCGCGGAGTTTCTGTTTGGACGGTAGAAATGTCCTGGAGATGGATGGTGGTGATGGTTGCACAGTAATGCGAATGTACTTAATGCTGCTGAACTGTACATGTAAAAATGGTTAAAATGGTAAATTTTATGTTATGTGTATTTTGTCATGATAAAAAAATTGTTCCAGGTGATGTAAGGGGGCCAGAGCCTTGGCATGGAAATGATCATTGCAGTTGAGTATTACAGGTGTTGTGATGACATGGGGGTATGTGGAAAGAAGAGGCACATCTGTGTAGAGAGGTCAGGGGCTCAGGGGAGATTTTCCCCCATGAGGCTAGTGTAATGATTAGGAGGACAGCTCTAGAGCCAGACTGCTTGGTTTCGAATCCTGCCTAGCTCATCAAGTTTTATGCAGTTACTTGGGCAAGTTACAGCTCTGTGTCTGCCTTATAGGGAGGTTCTGAGGCTCTGCAAGGTAATCTGTGTAGAGCGTTTTGGACTGTGTCTGTTCAGAAATGTTAGCTAACGTTATGGTAGTATGAATGTACCATGATTTACTTATCAATTTCCCCAATACAGACATCTAGATTTTTCCTCTTTTCTGATGTAACAAAATGGCAAAGGACATTTTTGTATTTGTTTTCTTAAGCCCACGTGAGGTTTTCTCTAGGCTGTAGGCCAAAAGGTGAAATTCCTAATTGTAAGTATAGTCCTGGTCAACTTTATGGGATGTGCCACCTTGCTCTCTAGTGACCCACTATGAGGGTCTTTCTTGAGAGGATTATTTCAAATAATTTAACATGTGAATCCTGTGTTCTCATGTGTGAGCCCTGCAGACTTATTAAAGATGGTAGCAGTTGGGATGCAAACAACAAAAAAATCAACTCAAGGCCAGGCATGCTGGCTCATGCCTGTAATCCTAGCACTCTGGGAGGCCGAAGCGGGCAGATTGCTTGAGGTCAGGTGTTGGACACCAGCCTGAGCAAGAGCAAGATCCCATCTCTACTAAAAATAGAAAAAAATTAGCCAGGAGTAGTGTTACATGCCTGTAGCCCCAGCTACTCAAGAGGCTAAGGCTGGAGGATTGTTTGAGCCCAGGAGTTTGAGGTTGCTGTGAACTAGGCTGACGCCATGACACTCTAGCCTGGGCAATAGCCCAGGCCGGGTGCGGTGGCTAACACCTGTAATCTCAGCACTTTGGGAGGCCAAGGTGGAAGGGTTGCTTAAGGCCAAGAGTTCGAGACCAGACTGGTCAAATTAACAAGACCCTGTCTCTACAAAAAACAAAAAAATTATCCAGGTGTGGTGGTACACACCTATAGTCTTAGCTATTTAGGAGGTTGAGACGGGAGGATCGCTTGAGCCCAGGAGTTCAAGGCTACAGTGAGCTATGATTGTGCCACTGTACTCTAGCCTTGGTGACAGAGTGAGAACTTGTCTCTGAAAAAGAGAAAAAAGAAAGAATTATCTGGCCCAAAACGTTAATAGTCCTGAGGTTGAGAAACCCTGCCGTAGGCCGATCAGCGTTTGCCCTGAACCACTGCTAACACAGTCAGGATTTGGTGAGCAAGGGCAGAGGAGCACGGAGGAGTGGCAGTTGATTAGATGACAGCCAACAGTGTCTGCTGTCAAAGTTTTGGCAGTGGCTGCCGAACTTACTTCCACAATTAAAGCAGACATCCCCACCATCTTTCCCATACTGTTGCCTTGCAGAGCATGCTCTTTCTTTAGAGCTAGATGATGAAATAGTGCAGATCCAAAGTGTGGGACCTGCAGGTCAAAGAGGTTTCTGTTTGTCAGGATATGAATGCACGGTCCCCTTGCTCTGTGTTCTTTGAGGGCAAAGGGAGTCCTGGGTTCTGCCAGGCGTCGTGTGCAGTGGCTTACTCCAAGTATTATCGGCAATGCCATTTTATCAGGCGCTTAATCATCTTCTGTCTAAATATAGCGTGCGATTCTAAAGGTTGGCTGCATCCCTGTGTGTGATTTTTGCACTGTTTTGGAATCAGTTTTTTTGTTTTGTTTTGTCCTAGAAATGTAGCTCTATCGTATCATCCAAGCTGTGGAGTGGCTAGAATTTGAGGTTTAAGGACCCACCATCAAGCCTCTAACATTGGACATGCCTGCATTTGTATTTCTGAACTGTGCCTTCTAGTACTGTCCATTTGCACGTTCCGTGGTGATGGAAATGCTCTATTATCCGCACTGTCCAATTGGTGGCCACTAGCCACATGTGGCTATTAAGCACAAGAAATCTGGCTAGTGAATTGAATTTCCAGTTCTATTTAATTCTAATTAATTTCAGTGTAAACAGTCACATGGCACTAGTGGCTGCCACAGCAGACGTTTCCCTGCGATGCCTGGCAATGTGCTGGCCCCAAGAGGTACTGGGACCGAGAGACACTCAGCATGCAGGGTGCTTAGAGCTGCGCAGGTTCTTACTTAGAGGACATCCCATGTAGTCAGCCTCAGCTGGATGCCCACAACACTATAGACAGGGCTCTAGTTATTTTGAATATTGCAAAAACATGTACCCAAACTGACCATTTGCCAAGCTGAGGCAGCCTGGTCTATCCAGTACCTCTGAGCTCTTTGCTTTTCATGGGAATTCTCTCAATTCAGTGTAGAAATGTTGGTTATTCCATGCTGATCAGAAACTCTACCCAGTAATTAATTGAGTAAAAAGTCATTGGTTTTCCAATTTTTAAAAAATTACTTAGCATGTGCCGTTTCTTTGGTAGACAAAAATCTTTCGAGACACAGGGTGTCTTGGTGAAGAAATACATAAAGGGTCCCATGGTGGTGAGGAGGTAAGAAGTGGTTAATCTGGTGCAGCCCCCTCACTTTGAGGGGAGTGAACCAACACCTGGAGAGGGAGAGACCTGGGCAAGGCAGCCCAGCTGGAACAGGGTGGGGTCAGTGCTGAAAGTCAGTGCCCCAGGTTTGTTGAAGAAGCTGGTGTCTGGATAGCTGTCTTGTGTCTGTGTGTGTGTGTGTGTGTGTGTGCACGTGCGCGTGCCCTGGGCTGTCAGCTCCCCCAGGACAATGATGGTGTCTGTGGCATTCCCTTTGGTCAGTGACCACAACCGGTGGGGGGGGACATTTAAAAGTCTGTTTGGTGGTGGTGTCAATTGGATAGGAACTGTTCTTGGAAAATGGTCACTGGAACACCAGCATCATAATGAGGGAATTATCAGGATGGAAGCTTATAAAAAATGTGAATTCTTGGGCCCCACCGCAGACTTGCTGTGGTGGATAGGTACCTTGGTGCTCTCCATCCCTACCCATGAGCCCTTTCTGATATTCACACCTTGGTATGGCCTCTTCCACATTGACGCTGGGCTTGGCCATGTGACTTGCCAATGAGACGCTGGCAAGTGTGACACAAGTAGAGGCTCAGTAGAGAAGTGCCTAGACACTGCAACGTGTCCTTTTGTAATGCTTGCTTTTGGAGCCCTGAGCTACCATCTAAGTAGGTTCAGCTACCCTGAACCCACCCAGCCAGCTGCCAGCTACCCAAGCCATCCCAGCTGAGGATTAGTTATGTGAATGAAGAAACCATCTTGGACGTTTTAGCCTCAGCTGAGGACATGCAGAAGAGAAGAACTGTTCAGCTGAGCCCAGCCAATCCACAAAAATCACAAAATATAATAAATCATTGTTGTTATAAGTCACAGAACTCCTGGAAGCTTTGTTATACTTCAGTAGTAGACAACTGAAACCCCTGCTGAATCAGAATCTCTGTGGCTGAATCAGATTACCCATTTTGTGCAAACCTTCAGGTGGTTCTGATGGACCCCTGGAAGTCTGAGGACCCCTGGAAGGGGCACTGCATTTAGAATCCAAAAGCCTGGTTCAAATTGCCATGAGCTGTGTGACTTTGTACAAATTCCTTAGCTTCTTTGATACTCCTGTTTCCTTGTATGTAATACAGAGGTAACAGATTCCAGAGATTAATGGGATGGAAAGTGATTTTTGAATTGGAAGGACCAGACGGAAGTGAGGGGTTATGAGTTTTGTTAGTCCTGGAGCGCATGCATTGAACGCTCCTGAATGCCTTAGCACTGGGCCTGGTGCAGCCGCTGTTTTGGACTGTGGTTCTGAGTGTCCTTGTCCTATTTAATTCTCCTGATGTACCAGAGGTTAGAAAGTGGGCTGGGGGTGCTCATGGGAGTGGTTGCATGGAAAACAATCCATCCAACCCATAGCACATCCTGTGGCTCCATTCCTAGAGTGTGCCCTGAATCCCACATTTCCCACTGCACCATCGGCGCTATCCTGGACTATTGCAATAACCTCTCTTTTTATTTTTTATTGAGGTATGACGTATAAAGCTAAATAGTTTTAAATTAAAATATAACAAATCTTAGCTATGCAACTTAATTGTACAACTGTGAAAGCTCCTACTCAGATCAGTATAGAAAATATTTCCAATGCCCCAGAGGGATGCTCCCTCCTTCTGATAGCTCCCAGGAGCAACTGCTGTTCTGACCTTGAGCTCTAGAAATTAGATTTGCCTGTTCTTGATTTATCTGTATTTTTTTTTTTGTTAGTATATCTCTTTGTATAGATTTTTTTTGGTAGTTCTAGTTGTTATCTCATATATACACTATATATACCTATAGCTATATATCTGTATCTCTCTATCCCTCCATCCACAGTCTACTGGTGTTAACATTTTACCAGTTCAAGTGTAGTGTAGAAAACTTACCTCACTATAAGTTCATTTGCCTTCCCCATTTACAATCTAATTGTCTTAAATATTTCCTCTGCATGCTTTGAGAAGCACATCAGACAATATGATTTTTGCTTCAACCCTCAAACATAATTTAGAAAACTCAAGAGGAGAAGGAAAGTCTGTCATATTTACAGATATGTTTACTCTTTCCACTGTTCTCTCTTGCTCCCTGATATTCCAAGATTCCTTCTTTTATCATTTCCTTTCTATTTCAAGAACTTCCTTTAGCCATTCTTATAGGGTAAGTCTGCTAACAACATATTCTTAGTTTTCCTTCATCTGAGGATGCTTTGATTCTCCTTCATTCCTGAAGAATATTTTCTCTGGATGTAGGATTCTGTGTTGGAAATTCTTTTCTTTTAGCAATTGAAAAATGTTCTACCATTTCTTTCTGGCTTCCATGGTTTCTGACGAGAAATCTGCTGCCATTCATTTCTCCTTTTCAGATAAAGTGTCATTTTTTTCTCTCTGCTTTCAAGATTTTTTCATTGTCTTTAGTTTTCAGGAGTTTAACTATGATATGCCTTGGAGTGGGTTTCTTGGTGTTTTACCTGTTTGGAGTCACTCAACTTCTTAAATCCATTATTTATGTCTTTTGCCAAATACAGTCTTTTTTCAGCCACTATTTCTTTGAATACCTTTTCAGGCCCTACTTTTAATCCTCTCTTTCTTGGACTCTAAAAACATGTGTGTTAGATCTTTTGTTTTAGTTCCACAGGTTCCCGAGACTCTGTTTTTTTGTTTTCCTAGTCCATTTTCTCTCTGTTGTTCAGATTGGGTAATTTTCATTGTTCTGTCTTCAAGTTCACTGATTTTTCCTCTTTTATCTCCATTCTGCTGTTGAGCCCATCAAGTGAGCTTGCAGTTCTAAAATTTCAATTTGATTCTTCTTTGTATCTTCTATTTCTTTGCTAGGGCTTTCTATGTTTTTTCATTTGTTTCAAATGTGTTCATATTGCTTACTGAAGCATCTTTAAGATGACAGCTTTAAAGTTCTTGTGAAATAATTCTAGTACTTGTGTCATCTTGGTGTTAGTATCTGTTAATCTTTTCTCATTCAAGTTGAGATTTTCCTAGTTCTTGCTATGACAAATTATTTTTTTATTGTATCCCAGACACTTTGGGTATTTATGTTATGAAACACTGGCTCTTCTTGAAATCTGTTTCAGGAGGCTTCCTCTAACACTGGGCCTTATTAATGGAAGTAAAAGTCCAGGTCCCCCTCTTGACCTTGGTTGACACCCTGGTGGGGGCTTTTTACTTCTGGGAAGTGGTAAGAGTTCTGTCCCACTAGACCTCCACAGATCCCTCCCTGCCTGGGAAGGGAGAGGTGCCTCGTTACTGCTCCCACTGACCTGGTTACTGTTGGTGGTGAAAACCCTAACCAAGGCCTCCTCTAACACAACCCAGCATGGAGGGGAGGGATGCCTTGTTATTGCTGGGTCAAATGGAAGTCCTGGCTCCCCCTAGTTCTTCTGTTATTACCCTGGCAGAGGAGGATGGGGTACCAGGTTGCAGCCATGCGAGGCTCGACCCTTGGCCTTTGTTCATGGGGTGAGCACAGGGCTGGAATTGTAGTTTTTCCATGGTTTTTAGCTATAATAGGGCAGTTATTATTGTAAAGATTTTTGTCTTGCCAGGCTATGCCTTTCTTGGTCCTTTGGCTAGAAAACAGATTTTTGTTGGGGCTGTCTTTGTCTATGCTTATTGGTATTTCTGGGTTGCTGACTTCTCCAGTTCCAAGTCTGGGCAAAAAGAAAACCCAGGGATCTTGCCACTGTGTCATTCTTTAGGTCCTGAGGCCCCTAGTCAGTCTGCTTTCTTCTCTCGACCTTTTAGAGTCTTCTTATGTTTTATATAGAATGTCTAGGGGTATTAGCTGTACTCAGCAGGAGGATTAGGGAGAAGTGCTTCTAATCCATCTTGTCAGGAATCAGAAGTCCAGATTTGTCTCTTCTTGAACTTAATATAAATAGAACCCACTGTGTGTGCTCTATTAAATTTGGCTTCTCTTACTCGACATGATGTCTTTTTAAAAATTTTTTATTATGGTTAAAAAAAACCTCACATAACATGAGATCTACTCTCTTAACAAATTTTTAAATATACAGTACAGTATTGTTAATATAGGCACAGTGTTCTACTGGAAATCTCTAGAACATTTTCATCTTGTGAAACTAAAACTTTGTACCCATTGAACAGCAGCTTCCCATTTTTCCCTCCTCCCTGCCCGTAGCACCATCATTCTACTTTCTGCTTCTATGGGTTTGACTACTTTAGAGACCTCATATAAGTGGACACTATGCTGAGCTATTGAAATAAGCAAGTCACAGAATGACAAATCATTAGTATAATGTCCTCGAGGTTCATCCATGTTGTGGCATTTGAGAGGATTTTCTTTCTGTTAAAGGCCAAATACTATTCCACTAATACCACACTTTCTTTTTTCTTTTCTTTTCTTTTCTTTTGAGACAGAGTGTTACTCTGTCGCAGGGCTAGAGTACAGTGGCATCATCATAGCTCATGCAACCTCCAACTCCTGGGCTCAAGCGATCCTCCTGCCTCAGCCTTCCAAAGTATTGGGAGTATAGGCATGAGCCACTGTACCTGGCCCCACACTTTCTTTGTCCATTCATCTGTCACTGGACATTTAGGTTGCTTCCACATCTTGCTATTGTGAATAATGCTACAGTGAACATGGGAATGCAAATTTCTCTTTGTGATCCTGATTTTAATTCTTTTGGATAAATACCCAGAGTGGTATTGATAGAGCATATGGTAGTTCTATTTTTAATTTTCTGAGAAACCTCCATACTGTTTTCCATATCAGTTATACCATTTTACATTCCCACCAACAGTGTACAAGGGTTCCAATTTCTCCACATCCTTGCCAACACTGGTTATTTTCGGGGTTTTTTATAATGGACATCCTGACAGGTGTGAAGTGATATCTCATTGTAGTTTTGGTTTGCATTTCCTCAATGATTACTGATGTTGACCACCTTTTAATATACCTGTTGGCCATTTGTGTATGTCTTTGTTGGAGTCCTTTGCCCATTTTTAAATCTGGTTGGTTACTATTGAGTTGTAGGAGTTCCTTAAGTATTTTGGATATTAATCCCTTATCAGATATGTGGTTTGCAAATATTTTTTCCCATTCAGTAGGTTACCTTTACACTCTGTTGATTGTTTCCTTTGCTGTGCAGAGGCTTTTTAGTTCGATGTAGTCCCATTTGTCTATTTTTGCTTTTATTGCCTGTGCTTTTTTTTTTTTTTTTTGAGACAGAGTCTCACTCTGCTGCCCGGGCTAGAGTGAGTGCCGTGGCGTCAGCCTAGCTCACAGCAACCTCAGACTCCTGGGCTCAAGTGATCCTACTGCCTCAGCTTCCCGAGTAGTTGGGACTA
>CAUYRT010017286.1:0-21725 GCA_963574885.1 Lepilemur ruficaudatus | reverse complement strand
AGGCCAAGGCGGGCTAACAGCTCAAGGTCAGGAGTTCGAAACCAGCTTGAGCAAGAGCGAGACCCCGTCTCTACTAAAAATAGAAAGAAATTAATTGGCCAACTAAAAATATAAATAGGAAAAATTAGCCAGACATGGTGGAGCATGCCTGTCGTCCCAGCTACTTGGGAGGCTGAGGCAGAAGGATTGCTTAAGCCCAGGAGTTTGAGGTTGCTGTGAGCTAGGCTGACGCCATGGCACTCTAGCCCGGGCAACAGAGTGAGACTCTGTCTGAAAAAAAAAAAAAAGAAAAGAAAAGGAGACATGGAAGCCCTGAGGCTTTGCACTTGAGCTTCACGACTGCCCCCTTGCACTTGAGTCTGAGAGAAAACCCCTGAGTCCTGAAATATTCTTCCTGCTTACACTTAAACGACTTTGTTAGTTTCTTTTCGGTGCAATGAGTCTTGACTAATTAATATAACATTTTTCTTCCAAGCAGCTCAAAGTAAAAGAGAATCCCAGAAATCATCCATACCCATGAGAAGCCAGTGCCAACATATTCACAAAAGTTTAGAGGGTGGAAAGCAGATGGCCAGGCAGCAACTGTCTCAGCAAAGCAAAGCAAATAAAAATATTAGCACCTGCAGAGGAGAAAGACCAAAACCAAAACCAAACAAAACAAAAGCAAGTGGATGTGTGCCAAAGAACCCAAGAAGGGGTCAGGATTCAGAGACACAAGATATTATTTAAAAGAATGAAACGGCGTTGGGCTTTGTCAGGGAAGAACACCGTCCTGCATGTGGCTGCTCAGCCAGGAGCCAAGGGACCAACCCTCCTCCACACCAGCAGGAGGTAGGAGGCTCTGGACATGGGCTCGCAGGCAAGGAGGAGGGCAGGGTGCATTAAAAGGTGGAAGGGATGAGAGTTTGCATGCTGAGTCAGGACCACCCAGCCCCCTCTTCCTGCTCTGCCAGAGTTCCAGGCATATGCTTTGTTTTTAATATTTAATATGTCAAATACAGCCAGTGCAGCATGGGCACCAACCAAATAGAGAGGACACTGGCCTTAGCATTGAGGCAGCATCCTGTAGGCTTCAACCCCTTTGTTGCTAGGTTGTGAGGAGCAGGGTCTCAGAAGGGTCAGTGTGGCTGGAGAGAGGGGCAGTCTGGGAGCTCAGGACAGTGGCTCTATGCCACTAGTAATGACTGTTTCAACATTTTAACAACCACTGTGGCTGCACTGGTTTGCACCACCTGTTCATACCCCACAGGCAGGAAATCGGAGAGTTCTTCTCTAAAGAAAATGAACCAGAAGAAAAGTTCTGAAAATTTACGGTCCCCCAATATAAAGACTAGGTCATGCCCAGCCATCCTACAGTGAACCCCAATAGTCAGCAAAATTCTACCCATGCACATAGAGCTTCCAATTGGCATTTAGTGCTTCATGTTTAAACAGAAATGGACATACAAGTATCACTCTGCTTTTGAGGAAGGCCTCAGCCATTAAAGATGACCAAGCAAACAAAAAAATACAGAACTCAGAGGAAACAAAGTAGAAAACAGGGGGGGAAACCCCCCATACTTCTAAAAATAATAATTTTAAAAAACCCTATAACATCTTCAGAGAGCTAAGTGAAGAAACTGCAAACATAGAACAAAAACAACTTAAAAAAGCACATTTATTCATCAACAACTATTTACTGGGCATGTATCAGACACTCTTCTAGTGATCACATCCTGTTTGCTTCCTCCTACATTGTTCTCTGGCTGGCTGCCCACCCTCCACCCCACAGTCATAGCCCCAGCGCAGCCCTCCTCACCTCTCAGCTGAACTTTAGCAGCTGACTTCTAAAGCATCTCCTTGCCTCCAGTCCTGCTCTCCTATAGTCCACCATTTATACTTAGTACGGAAACTCCCAGGATCTGTGGGAGCTCCACTGCCTGGAGGAAAGAGCACAGAAGCCTTAGCTCTGCAGACACAGCCCCTATTTATCTGGCCTCTATCACTGTACCAGCCCCTTTACCACCCACTCTCCCCAACTCAACAGTACCAAAGCATCTGAAGTTCCCCTAACATCTTTTGACATTTCACAGTTCCATGCCTTTGAGTTCCTTCTACCTCAGGCCCCTCCCCAAACTCATGCATTCTTCATGCCTCACTTTGAGAAACACCTCCTCTCATCTCACCCTAACGCCAGGCAGCACTGAACACTCCCCGTCACTGCTGTGCACCATTGACATTCTATTTTCCCCCTTTCCTGGAGTGGTTGGTTCACAGGTTTGATGCCCCTTCTAAACAATGTGCTCCTGGGGGCCCAGGCCCTTGTCTCATTTGACCATTGGGTCCTTATGACTTAGTCTAGGGCTTGATGCCTGGTAGAGAAATGTTTTTCTGAAGGATTGGATGGATAGGCGGGTGGATGCATGAATTTCGGAACTGAGCTAGGTCTTCTGGGATGAGTAGGATCTGGACTGGCAGAACAGAGGAAGGCATTCCAAACAAGGAGAACGCAACAAGTCCAGAGGTGGAAGTAGGAGTGGGCACGGTGAAAATACCACCCTATGTAGAACACATCTCACCCTATGTGCCAGGCAGAAGAGAATCTGTGGAGTCTCTGAAACAAGAAGTTTGGTTTAGATATGGCAGAGAAGAGAAAGCCATTTTTAAAATGGTGGTTTCTAAGTCCTTAAGTAACTAAAGCTATGAGCCAAGGCAGGAGGATCACTTGAGCTCAGGTGCTTGTGGTTACAGTGAGCTATGATGATGTCACTGCACTCCAGCCTGGGTGACAGAGAGTGAGACCTTATCTCTAAAAAATAAATTAAAAATTTTTTAAATAAATTAATTTTTGGCTTTAAGATCTTGTTTATGTCATTTACAAGTAAAAAACAAAACATGCTTTGGCCTTAGGTTACTCATCTGTAAACAAAGGGGCTAATGATTACCTCAGAGTTGTGTAGACAAATAAGTTAGTAAATTGGAAGTACTTAGCTAGTACTTGATGTATATCAATACTTGATAAATATTAGCTCTTGTTATTATATTTCTTTTACTAAACTGATAATACCATTTTTGTAATAATTCTAACTAACCATTTAAAATGTTTTCTTCTGGACATAAAATTCCTTTATAGCTTGCATTAGATCTAAGAATTTTTTGCAATTTAACATTTTAAAATAAATTATAGGGAATATATAACTGAATCTTCTGCATATAGTCTTCTATGAATAGCTGTACTATAGTCAAATATATTAAAGTTACTCACTAGAAGTCAGAGAAACCATTTCCTTCCAAGCGATTTTCTAAGATATCACAAGAAATATAAAATCAGGCACATAATGATACGCTGCTTTTGAACTTCATATAAGCCCAAAAGGTACCACAACTTGTTTACTTGACAGCTCAGCCATTAATTTCAGAAAGGCTAAAATGAATAACCACCCAGGTTACAGTTGCCTTGCAGGAATCCCTCTGCTATAATCTCATAGTTTTTTCACCTAATTAATTTCCCCTTTCCTTGTACCAGAGTTTCATGAGTGTATCTTGTTTGGAGGAGATTAAGAGTCACACGCTTCATTAGCAAGGTGTAAATTATCAGCGAGGCCCTCTCCATCCACCTGCTTAATCGGGTTAATGAAGCACCTCTGCAGGGCCTTCCTCGGGCTGCCCTCACCGAGCTCTCTGCAGGTTTTACCTCCCTTGGCTGCTTGAAAAACAGGTAAGCGTTTAAAGGTGCTATTGGCCTGCTTTGTTTCCGACAAGGGAAACCTTGTCTCTGAAGTTCAGCCTCGCTTTGGTCTTTGGAAAGACAAAAACGTTGTTTGTGAAAAATTACCAACAGGTGTTTTTGCTTTTTTCTTTCTGTCCCTTGCTCTTTTAGAGAATTTGCCATGAACGGGGCTTGAGTCAATTCTTGAGAGTTGGGTTGCAACCCTCTAGTATAGCGTCCTAACCTCCTTCTAGGCCTTTTGAATATCAGTGCAAATGTCAGGAAGGCAGCCTTCATCGCTGTTTCTTCCGGTCATCTCAGTATTTGAGATCATCAGGGTAGATTTTCTTTTTCATCACTTTTAAGTTCTGGAATGTTGACTTAAAATCTCTGCCAAGAAATTTTTTAAATTGTGACACTTCATGGTTTGCTATGTTTAAGCTGGTCATTTCAACAATATCTTTACTCATAAAGGAATACTCGTGGTTCTTCCAAGCCCTCTGGGAAATCTGCAAGCTGACATGGGAAGAAGTGCTTGTCTTAGTCCTATAAAGAAAAAGCCGAGAGAAGTGCAAGTGTCTAATGTAAGCATTTATGGCAAGACTCTTAAATAGGCTTCTGGTCTACTCTCCACTGCAGTCTCTCCTGATAGGTAAAGCTGGTAGCTTCACGGTTTCCTCAGGTCCACACATAGGGTGAGTGGGACAAATGTTTTGGGAACAAACCCTTGGGATTCTTCTTTGGCATCCCCTGGGGCCAAGTTTTCTACAAATTTAAGATTAATTAGAAGTCAAATGTGGATGTTAGTGACTATCTTGGGAATTTTATCAGAGAAAGAAGCCCACTGTGCTTAAATCCCTTGGCCTTCTGAATTAAACCTCTTCTCAGAATCCACCATCGTCAGTTCGCTGAATAGCCCATCCGTGATGGCCAACAGGAAACACCCGCGCTCCTGCTTTCTGAAACTCCTTACAGTGCAAGAAAGCATTCATGGAGGAAAAAATCTTTTACTAGATCGAGTTCTCCCTTTCACCATCTGTATACACTTGGATTCAAAGTGAACTGGGTGGAGGGAGCGTGTGGAGGAATAAAGACAGGAATAGAAGGAGATCCATAGACACATTCAACACGTGTGCTTGTTTTGGCTACGCAGGAGGAAACCACTAAGAACAAGCATGCTAAAGGCCTTAGTTTCTGCTGTAGTATGTATGCTCTTCAGTGTTATGTAACCTTTAGCTCATTGAAATTTGAGCTTTTAAGACCATGTCTCATTTGGTTAACAACATCCTTCAAACATAAACGTGCACACACACTTCCAGGGGTGGGGAACCTGCAACCTCAAGGTCACATGAGGCCCTCCAGATCCCCAAGTGTGGCCCCTTGACTGAATAATAAAGGGATTTGCTCTGTGAAGTTTGGATTTAGTCACACCCCCCCACACCACACACAAATGCACAAACACACATAAACAGTCCTGTGCATCACAGAAATCTTTTCTTCGGTCTCTTATGATAGGGCCATTTAAGGTGACTTATGTGAGTGAACAGATTGGTCCATCTGTAATGTCAACACTGATAATGCAAATATAGTAGGAGATTTTAACATGTAAGATTTCTTTTCATTATCAATGGAAAATTAATCAAATGACAGCTGAATCTGTTTCCATTCAGCATTGTGAAAGAGTGTTAATATTAATATTGGGATCTGTTTATCTTTACTCTCAGTCCTGGTTACAATTATTAGGTTGTTAAGATCAGAAATCTTTACATTTGCAGTAGGTGCCTCATTCTTCCTTTATAATCACTCCCATTACGGACACAACTATCCACTTCTGATGTAATAATTCTCTTTGGACCTAGGTAATCCCTAGGACAACATTCATTAACATGTGCCACGCTGACCTGAGTGTGCATGAGGCACCAAGAAGCATTGGGGTTGTGTGGCAGTCGTGGGACAGTGGGTAGCTCTGCCACCCAAAATGTGCTAGAAAGCAATATATTATCTCCTCTCCCATAAGAAAGACCTGTGCCTTTCTTTCTTTTGTAAACAAATGCAATTCCTAATTGGCTCCAGCATAAATCCAGGAGAGAATGGAGTCTTCAATTCCATATCTGGATGATGGCTGCACATGGGACATGTTCTTGGATCTGATTTGCGGCTCTTTTTACATGTTTTTGACGACGGACTAGCATCTTCACTTAAATTAAGTCTCCTGAACCTGCAGGCACAAGCCATGTTTGGACCATTCCCCACACAGGGAACCATATATTTCAGCCCCATGGCAATTTCAGCAACAGTCTGTGTTAATATAGACTGACAACTCTGGGCATTATAATCAGTGTGCACAAAATATCAAAGGATAGATGAGAAACTGGATCTTTTGGGAGAACCACCTGCGATGTCAGATGATTCCCAAGAATGTGTGATCACATGATGCTCAACTGCCCCGAAGGTACGTAAGGTGACTCCGTACTGTTCGTTCCCATATGTACCTCAGTATTTTTCTAGCTATTGAACTTTTAATAGCCACTGGTGTTTTATGCTTTCAAATTTTCATTAATTAAATAAAAAGCAAAAGCAATTTTGAAGTCTCCTGATTTTCTGCTACCCTGAAAGCACGTTCTGACTTTTCAGATAAGGTGATTTCATTCAATTATGATCAAACTCCCTCATATTTCTGATAAGTGAGTCTGTACTAGGGAAAGAGGGAAAGAAAGCATATGATTTATGAGAATGGGACTTTCCCACTGAAAGTAATTTTGCAAACTGAAACATCGCAGTTTTAGCTCCCTTTACCAAAATTGTACAGCAGTTGAATCCAATCACCTCCATTCATTCATTTATTCAAAATTTGGTAAACATTTACTGAATGCTAATATTCCGTGCTGGACACTGCACTATGCAATAGACATATAGACAATCCCTACCCTCAAAGAGATGGCAGTCTAATGAGAGAGACAGATAAACTATTATCACAATGTGTGGTACCAGTATGACAGGGATAGCCCTAGGGTGCTTCATGAGCACAGAGAAAGGGGCTCACTCTGACCAGGCTAAGAAGGAAATAAGGAAGCTTTCCTTGGAGAATAGCTAAAGATTTTAGAGTAGGAAGTATCTTAAACATCCTGTAATTCAACCTCCTTTCTATAGACTATGGACATTCCTCTCTACTAAACATATGACCAAAGTTTCATCCTGTTTCTGCTTCACTCGTTTGTAGCTGAATGGTTCACAGCTCTGCAAGGCCATTCATTGCAATATCTGGAGGCTCTTGCTATTTAATAAATTTTTTCTTAGTATAAGTCAAACATTTTTCTTCTTGTAAATTCCATCTACCACCACCCTACCGCCTTTCACTCCAGAAAATAATTAATTCTCTCTTTCCTTTTTCTATGTCTCACATAGTTGGAGACAGTAATCATATTCTCCTTATGTTTTTCTTCAGATTAAATATGCTCAGTTTCTTTCAATATTCTTCAATTGAGAGAATTGCAAGTCACCATATTTGTCAAAGTCCTTCCTAGAATGCAGACCCGGTTGTAATTCTGCAGTTAGAATTCGAAAACTGTATTTCTACTAATTCAGTTTACTATTTCATTTAATGTTTGTTCCTTGACTGAGAGGCTCTCACTTTTCCTGTATCCCAGCAGTTTTTAGAGCCAAAACCATTCTTATTCTGCAACTGCCCCCAACATCTTCTCTTCTTATTATATACTCTCTCAAAGGCATCAACATAACTTCTATGCACCTAGACTTGAACACTCAAAGTCCTCATGTGGGAATTATTATATCTCACTTGGACTAATTAAATGGCTGCCAACTGATCTTTCTGCCTTAAATCTCTTTCTGCTATAATCCATTCTTCAGCTGTCACCAAAGTAATCTTTATAAGGAGGGCTCTGATCATGTCACTCCACGCTGATATATACTGTATCTTCTTAAACTTCTCCTGCACTCCTAATGGAAAATATTTTTTTCTTAATCAAATATATGGGTGTGTGTGTGTGTGTGTGTGTGTATCTACTTGCCACATTCCATTCATAATCCTATCATACCATTTGGGTAACACCTGTGCAATTGTATTTACAACCTTGGTTAATACTTCAAGTTCACTTTGTTTATTACTCATATTCTGCATGTGGATATGTAACTCTCCAGGACTTTAAGTATTATTTTTTACTCTTGATCCTTTTTTTCCTCCCATTACTGGGTACTTTTTCCAGTATAACTTTTCTTCAAAGGCCACAACTACTGTTCTCCATAGTAGCAAGGAAAGAAGTTATATGTCATAAGAGAAATACAGATAAAGTACTATGGAAGATCCAGAGTGAAAGAGATTGCTTCCAGCTTGGGGACCATGACAGACAGGAGGAGGCCCAGGAAAATCTTCCTGGATGAGGCAGAATTTGAGTTGAACTGTAAAGGATGGAAAGGCTTTGGGGACTGGGGTGAGAGAAAAGACATTACTGGTGTTGGGATTTGCAAAGGAGAATAAATTGGGAGTAGGCAAACAATTTTGACACGACCCATTGTCAAGAATATGAAGTGCCATGAAAAGGGAGATAAGACCCTAAGAGGAAAAGAGAGATCGGATCACAGTGTACTTGCATATCAGATGAAGGCATTCAATGCCATTAGAATGACAAATTTCCAACTTAGAGTGATCAAATTACCATCTGTGCCTCCCAGCTTTGGATTGCCTCTCTGTTCAAAGTTAATAAAGGTATACGCTAGGTTTGGGTTTAAACTATGTCATTTGTTCCCATTTGAATCAATCAAAGTACATAGAAGTTGGTGGGTTTGATGACCCTTGCCATATATCAGTGTATACTATAGGAAGGTAAGGACACCTCCCAATTTGCCATCATATGACAACTCCAGGTACAGATCCCTTTGTACTCTCCAGTACAGTGTCACTAACCATCACAAGGTATCGCTTCCTCCTGAGGACATTTGCAGAATTTCTCCCAATTGCTAAGACTTTTACCTACCCTTTAGAATCCTCCAGGTATGCTTTCTGCATCCTCTTCTGAAAATCTCTGGGTTCACCCACCATGGGAAAAGCTTCTTACCTGTTGCATGGATCCAAATACTGCCAAGTTTCTCCTCTTCCTCCTCCTCCTCTTCCCCTTTATTATACTCCTTCATTACATACCTCTTGCTACTGGTATTCTGGCATTTCAGTGCATGTGACAATTTTTTCCACCTGACTGACTTCTGTCTAGTCAACCTGAGTGTTCGAAAATCTCCAAAAAGGCAGACAAGGCTCTTTTCCCTAGAACATGGATTTTTAACTTGACGTCCACAGGGCTACACCCAACACATACATATCAAAGGTGTTCACACATAGAATTCTGGGGGGTCCATCAACTTAGATGGAAAGAAAAGTAACATCTATAATTGCATTAACCTCTTATGGAAATTTAGCATTCTCTTCCATTGTGAATACAGGCAACAAACTACAGTATTTAATACTTGTGATTTTGTCTTGAATAGAGAGATCACAGATGTTTTCACCATCTTTTAGTAGTTGCATATATCTTAAAATATTTTTTAGGCTCATCAATACTTTAAAATTAGTTATTAAACTCATTACTAGAGCTTGTTATTTAAAGCATTAATAAAAAGCACATATTACTATATCATAACTTTTTTATACTATTTTGATAACTGTTACATATTTCAATATAATTGGTTTCCTTTGTAATTCAATTTTTTGGGTGGGTTTTTTTTTTTCCATTTAAAAACATAATTCTAACAAGGAGTCTATAAGCATCACCAGACTGCCAAGGGAGTCCAAGGTACAGAAAAGGTTTAGGGGCTGTCCTGGAGGGAGTCCCTGCTGCATTTAGAGCATATATAATTTAAAGTGCAATATCCTTGGCAGGAAGACAGACTCAGCACATCCCTAGAACAAGGACCATTCTTCCAGCAGCAAAAAAAATGGCTACGAGCATGAGCAGGATCCAAGAGTGAGGTTTTAAATCCCAACTCTATCATTTTCTGGGACTATAACATTGGACCTATCCCCTGAACTCTGTGCTATGTCCTTATGTAAAAAATAGGTTATTGTAAAAATTGAATGAAGTTTTATATCTAAGTAATTAGCAAAAGTGCCTACTACAAAGTAGGTATTCAATAGATAAATAACAGCTATTATTAATTATAGTTAGTTATCATAGTTGATAATAATATTATAATAACAACTATGATCCTTTGTAACTTCCTCAACTCTGTCAAAATATGTTCAAAAAAATTTTTTGATAGACCTTATTTTTTAGAGCCTTTTTAGGTTCACAGCAAAATCGAGCAGAAGGTACAGATTTCCCTCAAGAAATGGTTTTGTCTAAAAACATTCATCATTAAAAGTGTTCTGCATAACAGTGATAATGACAAATTCAGTTCAATTCAATTTAACCAATATTTATTAAGGAATTCTTGTGGGCCGGGCTATATACTGGGTGCTGAGATTGTAAGATGGATAAGGCCTGGCACCCCGCCCTGCAAAGCTCATGGTCTAGCTGGAAAGACAATCATGTAAACAAACAATTATGATAACTTGTAGTAAGTGCTAAAGAGCAGTACTTGCAAAGTGCTGTGAGAACTTGGTAGACAGAAGGATTAGTTGACCAAGGAGGGGGTGACTGAGCTGGGAGCCTTCACAGAGATGGTGATATTTGAGCTGTCTGGAAGGATGAGTAATGGTTTAGCAGGCAGAAAGAATATAACATGAATCAGAGCACAAGTCAGAGGATTGCCAGGGAATGCCAAGAACAACAATTTTGCCAGAATGTAGGGTTCAGGATGGGGAGTACATAGAGATGAAACTAAAAAAGCATTTAACCCCTGGGCCAGGCCGAGTGTTGTAGAAACTTGCTATTCAAAGTGTGGTTCCAGGAGCAGCAGCATCTGCATCACCTGGGAGATTGTTAAAAATGCAAATTCTTGGGCTCCATCCAAAGACCTACTGGATTAGAATCTGTATTAATGAAATCCCCAGGTGATTTGTATGCACATTAAAGTTTGAAAAGCACTATTGTAAAACCCTAAATGCCGGGCTAAGATGTTAAGATTTTATTTTGTGACCCTTATGTGTTGTAGGTCTGGTTTCTAGAAAATAAATCTAATAGCAGCGTGAACAAACGGATTGCAAGGTGGAGAGCAGGAAGCAGGGAGGATAGATAAGAGATACTGCTTTCCACTATACTCTATGATAAAGTGTTTACTGGCCATCTTCCCCAGGTGAAACTGGCAACCAGTCAGTTTTATGGCTGTGCTCTGCTGATCTGAGGAGATGGGAATGGATAATGGAGGCTTAGAGCATCATCACATTAGTCATTAACTGGAGGGGAGGCAGTTTTTCTCTGATACTGCAATTACTTACTCTGTGCCTAGAATGTTTAAACTAGATAATATTTTGTACCTATCAGTGCTATTTTTTTTTTTTTTGAGACAGAGTCTCACTCTGTTGCCCAGGCTAGAGTGCCCTAGCATCAGCCTAGCTCACAGCTACCTCAAATTCTTGGGCTCAAGAGATCCTCCTGCCTCAGCCTCCCGAGTAGCTGAGACTACAGGCATGCCACTATGCCCGGCTAAATTTTTCTATATATATTTTTGGTTGGCCAATTAATTTCTTTCTATTTTTTAGTAGAGATGGGGTCTCGCTCTTGCCCAGGCTGGTTTCGAACTCCTGACCTTGAGCGACCCGCCCACCTTGGCCTCCCAGAGTGCCAGGATTACAGGCGTGAGCCACCGCGCCCGGCCTATCAGTGCTATTTTTGTAAAAAAAAAAAAAAATAACAAGGAGTTCTGCGATATGCTTTCTTCTCTCTCCATTAATATTAGAATTAATTTTTCAGATGTTTGATGTAACTTTCATGGCCTAATGAATTAGTAGCATTTAATATTATTTAATGATTATTTCAACTATGTTAACTTTTCTTTCTTAACAGAATGTCTATCTATTCTTCTAAAATGAAAGAATATTTATTACCTGCAAGAAGATCCCCCTTCTTGATCAATATTGCATACTAATGTATAGCTGCATTTCTTTCTTTACTGTTGATGTAGGCAGCAGAGTGATGTCTTAGATGTGCATACAACTTTATATGTTTTGTAGAAGAAAAGTATCAGAAGGAGCTTCCCGCCTGACCTAGGAAGAGTGGGAAAATAGGGAGAATCAGAGATTAGCTACTAAATAAACAAGTTCTAAATATACCACCACCACACTCTCTCTCTCTCTTACACACACACACACACACACACACACACACACACACACACACACATCTCTAAAAAGAAGCCTGGAAGTCAATAAATAAACGAGTTAATAGCGGCTGTCTCTGGGTAGTAGAAACACAAGGACACCATTAAAATTTCTCTACACTGAGCGTATGACTTTTTCATCATAATAAAAATAGTATAAATATTGTTATTTAAATAAAAAATAAATGAAATGCCTATCGTGAGGCTTAGAACAACACTGAACTTGACTATCGCTTATTCCTGTATTAACAGAGGCAAGTTAATTGCTCATTTCTGAATCTCAGATCATAATGCCCCAGGGATTGAGATGGTATTAAGTGAAATAATTTAATTAAAATAATATATTTTAAATGCCAAATACAACTGTAGCACTAAGTAAGTATGAATAAACGCTAGTCAAATCTGAACACATACAGTGGAAGTAGCCAGTGAACGGTCAAAAACACAAAAACAAAACCCCCTTCTGGATCAGCATTTCAATTGCTCATTCTCCGCAGCATGGAAAGATCACACCACACTGTCGGTCTTTGGCACCTCAACCATTTGGAAGATGCTTCCAAACGCAGGTAAGGACTTTCTGTTTAATGGATACCAGATGGCATGAAAAGCGTTGAAGAGATGCTTCGCAACAGTGGCAGAAACATGAGCAAGACACACAAGATGAAAATAACGGAAGACCTAGTACAAGAATAAACCATCCAGTACCTAATTCTATAGCAAGCCCTCACATCGATGGCCCTGGAATAAATTTAGAGCATATCGTTAAAACTGTGTTTTCATGTCCTATGACAAGGACATGGACTGGATTACCTGAAGACAAAAGCATCAATATGTGAAATGCTCACATAGATGGCCTAAGGCGTTGAGAAATAGGTTTCCATTTCATTCTATTAATATTTTACCTGTGTTGCATTTCTCCTTGTCCGGTGTTCTGTGATCACACTGGGCTAAGTCATTCATAGCCAGGATGTGACTTGGCCTTTTGGATTTATTCTTCATCGTCTCCAAATAATATAATTAAATTTCACACAGCACAAAAGCCAAAGATCTTGTAATGTATTTTTAAAAGTAAATCATTACCATCCATGCAGAAAGGGCAACATAATGGAATATTTAAATTTTTCCTTTAACAAACCTGGATAATCCTGAATATATCACTGTTCAATATTTTCAGTGCAGAAAGATGTTAACTAAATGTTACAAATGTTTACTCTAAGTTCAAAATCAGTTTCAACATGAAGCCAAAACATGTAGGAAAGAAGTGTCCAGAATAATTTTTTAAATTTGAAGCTGGCTGAGGATCAAGACTAGAACAGACTTCAGGCCCTTTCTAGAGAAGCGAAACAGAAATGCTGAAGAAGGAAGGAGGCGGGGTGATCAACACAGAACAGCGGGGATGTAGGATTTCCCACAGGCACTCCCAGCTGGGGCAGTTCTGAATTCCCCAAAGGATCCTAGAGGACACAGCTGTCAACCAAATACAGAGTCCCAACATGGCCTAGACCTTACACTACCACAGTAAGACTTACCTACCTGGGCAAGCCCGGAGTCCATTCTCCTGTCTGGGCAACCCCGTACACGGGAGGGTTGACGCAGACCAATGGCCATCCTCTGTCTGTCTGAAAATTCAGGTAATAGCCAAAGAAGCAGTCCCTCCTGTAAATTGGGCTGTACGAGTACAGGACTTTGTCAGAGATCAAAGCACGTTGAGAGGAGGGGAATTAGCAAACCCCTGCGGGGAGGGTGACTAAGTTAGGGACCTGGTCACAGCCAGGAGCTCACAGAATTCTCTTCTGGATTCCTCCACCTCCCTGGCTGCTCTTCCTTGGTCCCTTTTCCTGAAATCCCCTCCTCTCACCGACCTCTGAGCCTGGCAACCCTCAGCCCCTGTCCTAAGCTCTCTCTGCATCCATCCAGGCACTCTTCCTTCCGTGGGTCTAAACACCATCCACGCACGGACGAAGCCCAGATCCACCCCTCCAGCCTCAGCCCCTACAGCTGCCTACCCGACGGATGCACTGGCGTGTCTGGAAAGCATCTGACTTAACATATTCTCGGCATGTTATTTCCTCCGCCAGCACGTTCCTTCCTCAGTCTTCCCATCTCCTCAAACAGCACCACCACCCGAGTGTGGCCCAGGCCCCCAGTCTGGAAAGCATCTTTCATTTCTCTTCACCTCGTTGCCACACACTGACCTGCTCGCTACCCCCAGCTCTCCTGCCTCCTCCCTCGTCTGAGCTGCCAGAGCTCTTGTCTGGGTGAAGCATCATCACACACGTGCTGAGCTCGAATCTGAGCCCAGACCACCAGGGCTTGAATCCTGGCTCTGCCACTTACTCACTAAGTCAATCTCTGTGCCTCGGTTTCCTCAGCAGCAAAATAAAGAAAATAATATGACTCATCTCATAGGGTTGCTGAAGGGCTTAAACATGCCATCAAACTGTATTGCCCACTAACCTTAATGAGGCTGTCAACTCACCCCCACATGTTCAGCAGATTTCACGTCCAGCTCTCCTAAGACCCCTCCTATTTGATCCTTGGTCACCCCATGGCCTCTTGGTCCCTTAAGCTCCTCTCCTTCACCGGCCTTAGTGCTCTGCCTTCCCTCCCTCACCTCCTGGGGGTCCTCTCTCCCCTCCTTACTTTGCTCCCACTGCTTGGGTAGTCACTACCACTTTTCTCTGCTGAGCCCCGAATCTTTTGGCCCTCATGCTTGGTCATACTTGCTTGGCAAAACAGATGCCCTGACATCCAGTTCTCTGCCAATGGAATGTATCTGGCAAAAAACAACATGTTGAGTTTAAATTCACAAGAGAGACTCAGGTTGGCTGTTGGTGACATCGACACATCCAACCACAGAGCCCAGGTTTACTCTCTCCCATTCCGCAGAGATGACTATTTCACCAACTTTTCCCTTCCCTTAAATTCCCAAAAATTTCCCTCCTCCCCCAACTTCCAGCCGATGACACAGCTGGGGAAATGGGAGCACTCATAGGAAGGGGACCAGACTCCCCTCACCACCTTTCTCTTCTCACGAGCTCCCACGTCCACACGTTCTGCCTTCTATCCACAGGTACGCTTTGGAGATATTGCCAGTTCTGTTCCAGATCACTTGCAATTAAAAGAAATGTCACAATAAAGCAAGTCACATGAATTTTTTGGCTTTTCAGTGCATATAAAATTATGTTTATACTATACTGTAGTCAAGTAAATGTGTAATAGCATTATGCCTAAAAAATGTACATTAAAAATTTTAAAATACCTTATTGCTAAAAACCACTAACAATCATCTGAGCCTTCAGCAAGTCATAATTGTTTTGCTGATAAAGGGTCTTGCCTCGATGTTGATGGCTGCTTACTGATCAGGGTGGTGGTTGCTGAAGGTTGGGGTGACTGTGGCAATTTCATAAGCTAAGACAATGGCGAAGTTTGCTGCATTGGTTGAGCCTTACTTTCATGAATGATTCCTCTGTAGCATGCCATGCTATTTGAGAGCACCTTACCCACAGTAGAACTTCTTTCACAATTGGAATCAATCCTCTCCAGCCCTGTTACCGCTTCATCAACTAAGTTTATATAATATTCTGAGTCTTTTGTCGTCACTTCAACAATGTTCACAGCATCTTCACCAGGAGTAGATTCCATCTCATCTTGCAAAATCACTTTCTTTGTTCGTCCATGAGAGGCAACTCCTCGTCTATTCAAGTATTATCCTGAGATTGAGGCAATGCATTCACATCTTCAAGATCCACTTCTAATTCTAGTTCTCTTACTATTTCCACCACATCTGTAGTGAGTTCCTCCACTAAGTCTGAACCTCTCTTAAGATCATCCATGAAGGTTGGAATCAACTTCTTCCAAACTCCTGTTAATGGTGGTATTTCAACCTTTTCCCATGAATTTCCAATGTCCTTAATGGCATCTAGAAGCCTTTCCAGTAGGCTTTCAATTTACTTTGCTCAGATCCATCAGAAGAATCACTGTCTGTGGCAGAGATAGCCTTAAAAAATGTATTTCTTAAATATTAATAATAAGACTTGAAAGTTGAAATGACTCCTTGATCCATGGGCTGCAGAGTTAATGTGTCAGCAGGCATGAACACAACATTCATCTCCTTGTACACCTCCATCAGAGCTCATAGGTGATCAGGTGCATTGTCAATGAGCAGTAATACTTTGAAAGGAATCTTTTATTCTGAGGAGTAGGTCTCAACGGTGGGCTTAAAATAGTCAATAAACCATGGTGTAAAATAGATGTGCAGCCATCCAGCCTTTGTTCTTTCATTTATAGAGCACAGAGTACATTTAACGTAATTCTTAAGGGCCCTAGGAGTTCAAAGTGGTAAATGAGCACTGGCTTCAACTTAAAGTCACCAGCTGCACTAGCCCCTAACAAGAGAATCAGCCTGTCCTCTGAAGTTTTAAAGCCCCTCTTCTCAAGCTATGAAAGTCCTAGATGGCATCTTCTTCCAATAGAAGGCTGTTTTGTCTACATTGAAAATCTGTTGTTTAGTGTAGCCACCTTCATCAATGATCTTAGCTAGATCTTCCGGATAATTTGTTGCAGCTTCTACATCAGTACTTGCTGCTTCACCTTGCACTTTGTTATAGAGATGACTTCTTTTCTTAAACCACATGAACCAACCTCTGCTAACTTCCAACTTTTCTTCTACAGTTTCTTCACCTCTCTCAGCCTTCATAGAATTGAAGAAAGGTAGGGTCTTTCTCTGATTAGGCTTTGGCTTAAGAGAATATTATGACTGGTTTGATCTTCTGTCCAGACCATTAAAACTTTCTTCACCTCATCAATAAGGCTCTTTTCCTTTCTTATCATTTGCGTGTTCACTGGAGTAGCACTTTTAATTTCCCTCAAGAATTGTTCTTTTGCCTTCACACCTTGGCTAACTGTTTACTGCAAGAAGTCCAGCTTTCAGCCTAATTTTACTTTTATCATGCCTTCCTCAATAAGCTTAATCATTTCTAGCTTTTGATCTAAAGTAAGAGATGTGTGACTCTTCCTTTCACTTGAACACTTACAGGCCATTTCAGGGTTATTAATTGGCCTAATTTCTATATTCTGTGTCTCAGAAAATAAAGAGGCCAGAGGAAAAGAAGAGAAATAGGGGAACAGCCAGTTGGTGGAGCAACTGGAACACACACTATATTGATTAAATTTACCATCTTACATGTGTGCAGCTAATGGTGCCCCAAAACAATTACAATAGTAAGATCAAATATCACTGATCACAGTGCACCCTAACAGATATAATAATAATGAAAAAGTTTAAAATATTGCAAGCATTACCAAAATATGACACAGAGACCTGAAGTGAGCATGTGCTGTTGGAAAAAGTGTACTAATAGACTTGCACCATACATGGTTGCCACAAACTTTCAATTTGTAGGGAAAAAAAACCCCACAATATCATCTACAAAGCACATGAGGAATGCCTATACTTACCCTCAGGTGACTTCTGATACATACTCAAGTTCAACAACAACTGCTTGAGATAAACCCATGCTCCTATCAAAGGCCAACCTTTTCATGTGGCACATCCCCTTAACCTGCACAAGAGCATTGTCTAGCAAGGCCCCCTTTCTCTCCTGCACCATCAGCTTTCCCGCTTTCTACAAGATCATTTCCTTCAGCATTGAAATGTCCTGTTAAGCATCTCATCTTTCATCTAAAAAAAAAGAAATTGACCCTTCCTACCTCTATTGGCCCCTATACAGCAATTTTCCTGGAAGGGTTGTCTTTGCTTAACTCTTCTTGACTTTTCTTCTGGAATTCTCTCCTAGACCCACTTGCACCAGATTCCATACCCACCTTCTCCACTGCACTGAATGGACCCTTATCATGGTCACCAAGGGCCTCTCTAAAGTCCAGAGGCCAATGCTGCAGTGAGAATCCCTTCAGTTACTTGGCCATCAGCTGCATTTGACATAGCTGGGCCCCCTCCTCACTGATGCACTTTTCTCACTCTGCAAGTGTCCCTGCTACCTCACTGGTCCCTCCTTCTTCATGTCCATGTCCTTGTGCACCAACATTAAGAGGCAAAGAAAGGGTCTCTCCCTTCTTACCTAAATGTACCCACTCCCTTAGTAAAGCCAGCCAGTTTCTTAGCTTTAATACCATCTGTGTTAGTCAGGGTTCTCCAGAGAAACAGAACCAATAGGACATGTACATGTATAGGTGAGGCTATAGTACACAGTTATTTAATCAAACACCAATCTATGTATTTTTGTAGATATTGTTGACATCTACAATCTGTTAACTTTAGGTAAAGAGGATTACCTCCAATTATATGAGTAGGACACATCCAGTCAATTGATAGCCTTAAGAACAAAAACTGAGATTTCCCAGGGAGGAAAGAATTCTGTCTCAACACTACAGCATCAAATCCTGCCTGAGTTTCCAGTCTGCTAGCTTGCTCTAGGCATTTCAAACTTGCCAGCCCCACAATTGTGTGAGGCAATCTCTTAAAGTAAATTTTTTCATATATAATATTAATATATACACACACTATACTGTAGCCAAGTTGATATATAAAACTAACCACCAAACTATCCATGTACCATGACCCCCCAATTCATATTTTTAGTCCAGATGATTTTGAGTTTCTGCTTGCTCACCCAACATCTCCACTTGGATATCCAATACAATCTTTGAAGTTGAACTTTACCTGCAGACTTCTCCCTCTCATTTAGTAGCAACTTCATCCTCCAGTCCTGAAATCTTGAAGCCTCTGAATCATCCTTACTCTCTCCCACAATTATGTTCTGTTGGCTGCACCATCTCACCCCCTCCCCTGCTCCACTTTTGGCTCTAGGACCATCATCTCTTGCTTGAACTTCTGCAGTAGGCTTCAAAACTGCCTCTGCCCTTGCTTGCTAGGGTCTGATCTCAACACAGCAAAGAGAGTGACCCTCCTCCTATGTAACCTGAGACAAGTCATTTCTTGGGCACCTCCACCTGCACTCAGAATAAAATCCACAGTCCTTGCCAAGCCCACCAGGCCTTATATGAGCTACCCCCTTTTCCTTGCTGACCTAGTAATCCACTCTGCCCAGAGTGTGGACCACCCAGACCACACTAGCCTCCCTGTGATTCTGTAACACAACAGACTGACTCTGCTCAGGACCTTGACCCTGGGATGGTCCGTCTGCCTGGGACCCACATGCTCACCCTACCTCCTTCTACGTCTACTGGAATGCACTTCTCAGCAAGGCCTCCCTGAGGGTGTCTATGAGCATGCTTGACTATGTGCACCCAGCTCCTGACTTCTCCTTGTGTCTGGAGCCTTCTCACTTTCACCCTTACCATTTCATTGCCTCATTACACTTATCATCTAGTTCTTCTTCTCCGCTACAATGGGGACGGACGCCTTTCTAGTTTTCACACTGATGTTTCCCAAGCACATAGAATGGCTTCTGGCTCGTATGGGCCCTCAATAAATATTTGTGGAATGAATGAGTCACATGTGAACGTATCTACCTGATGCGCTATTCCCTGTCTCTCATGCATTAGCGTGGAAGCTCCATGAGGACAAGGACTTGCCTCTCTCATTCAGACACTGCAATAGTCCGTGGCACAGAGCAGGCACAGCAAATCTTTGTTGGGGGACTCAGACCAATGAAGGTCTTTGGGGATGAAAGAGAAGCCAGTTCCTACAAGTTAAAGGAACTCCCAGTTTTCTTAGCCCAGGGTTCAGTGGGCTGGTCTTTGCAGATTTCTGGAAGATTTTGGAATGAGCACTCTACTTTTCACCCTACAGTATGCAGTTTACAGATGACCTCCACTCTACCCTTTGTCCTTTAATACCCAATGCTCATTCCAAGCTGATTTCCCCTGCTGGGCATCCTGGCCAGACAGTGGGGGCGTCCCACCCACACAAGAAGCTCTGACCTTGCTCAGATTGATATGAACTTTTGAGCCTCAGAGCAAGTCGAGATGCCCTCTCACCACGCCAGGCACTACTTTAGACCTCTGCCTCTAGCTGCTGCATGGTCTTTAGCCCCCTGGGACCTTGTCTTTCCATCACTGATGAGCACATTAACGAGAAAGTAAGTGTTGTTCACATGAGAATTAGAGCCTACCTCATCTGTAGCTTAGAAACACTTTTAAAGGCAATAAGCTTTTTTCTTTGCTTTCTAATGCTGGAACTAAATGTTGCATTGTCAAATGAAAAAAATTCCTACTTATAAAAACATGCTTTGGGGAAAGAGGGAGTGGTTCTTATCTGGAAACTGATGAGGCAAAAGGGCTAACATTTTACAAGCTGTAGTAAACACCAGGGAAAGCTCTCAGAATGAGGACAGTGAGGGAAGGTAGAAATTCATGAGCGAGAGGGAGGCCAAAGTCCTGGCCGTTTGGTGGGTGTTGCTGGAGCTGACAAATGGCAGGCATCTGTGTGGTTTGCAGACATCCCTGTCCTCTCCTCCCCCTGGCTGCAGAGGGGCCTGTGTCCTGTCTTCATCAAATCTCGGCAGCCCCATTGCCTTCTCCTTGCCTTACTCTATTGGCTTTTGAATACTTCATTAACTTTTAAATCCAGCCATTTAAATGCTTGCATAGCCTAGCTCCCCTTTACCTAGAAGAATCATTACAACATTGTGTCTCTCCTCATATACTTAAATCATCTCACTCAGGCATCTGGAAAGATAATCTCAGTGATTCTACTTTAACTCCTTAGCTATTAGCAAAGGCGGTAACGTCAATAGGACAAACTGGCCCTCGAATCGGGAGCTGGTGCTAATAGCATCTGGCCAGCTCAGCTGATGCAACTGGAGTGGGCCTGGAGTGGGCCCCAGCCAAAGGGTCATCCTCCCAGAACCAGATGGCCTCGAGAGTGTGTCCATCTGTGCTCGGCCCCCGGGGCTGGGGTTCTGTTAAGCACCTTTGGACCTGCTGGGACTCTTCTTTCATGACCACACTATAAACCATTGAATAGGATTTTCAGCCTGATTTCCTCTAGAGAAAAGAATCTTGTGTCTTTTAATGGAATAAGATTATTTCAATTTTTCTCTTTGTTATTTCTAGTGCTTTACAGGAACAAGAACACCAAAACTGTATGTTATTATACCAGAAAGGTTAAAATGTTGCTAAAAATGTGCACAGCCAAGACAAATCTCATTTTACATGCTCACAGTTTGGAAGACCCATGCACAGTGAAAGAGTTAGTGAATGTGAAGCATTTAGAACTGGGACTCACTCAGCACTAGAGCGTCCAGAGGTCTGGAGGGTTGTGTCACCTCCAGCTGTGAGCGCAGCCCCCAGAGCTGTGATACCTGTTTTCAAATCCCAGAGGCATCTCTTACTGGCTGTAAGAGGTCTTGGGTATGTGACTTAACCTCTTGGGGCTTCAGTTTTCCATCAGTAAAAAACAATGATAATAGTACCTAGAAAATTAGGATGTGATGAGGTTTAAATAAGTTAGTAAACTTAAAGAACACTGGATGGTACTGAACATTGTGTGCCATATAAGGGTTTACTATGAATGTTAGCCCTTAATTTTCTATAAATGCGTATAATTTTGACTGTGAGTATCCAACCAGGCTAGTAGGACACTTACTTCTAGTCTTTGTGGGTTCCTCTGAGGAAAGGAGCCTCCAATTCCCCAGGCCAGCACCAGGCCAAGGTCTGTCCACATAGGACCCTTCTGAGACCCCTTGGGCTCTCCCATAGGCCCACGACACTCCACAGTTCTAGGTCCACGTGCAAGAACATACTTATCAAGCACCTGGTCATGTGCAGTGTCCCCAGCACCTGGCAT